>VZTE01004705.1:152839-230714 GCA_013397775.1 Eulacestoma nigropectus
TTTTTTTTTTAATAAATCTCCTCCTTTCTCATCTTATTCAACCTCTTTTCAGTCAGAAGCATAACATGTCCACTAGCGTCTCGCAGCCGGCGAGAGAGCGAGCGAGCAAAGATGGACCTAGGAGCATGATGATCATCATAAAAATCCCCTCGGTTCTCCAGTGCAATTTTCAAAACAACAACCCAGCCTTCGTGCTGTAAAGGCGAAACGCCTGCGTCTGTTTACATCAACTGTGTGCTCCGAAAGCCTTTCCCCTCTGTCTCAATCCGAGGGAGGGGAGGGGAGGGAAGAGGAGGAAAAAAAAAAAAAAAAAAAAAAAAAGGGGGGAAAAAAAAAAAAAAAAAAAAAAAGAAGAGGGGAAAAAAAAGAAAAAAAAAAAAAGAAAAAAAGCCAGCATTATCTGCCTTTGTCAGCGAAAGAACATAATATTGACTTACCTTTCCCCACAGCTATTGTCTGCCCCTTTACAAAATGACATCACGGAAACCAATCATGAAATTTGCATGGGGGAGGTTGTGGGGGGAGAGTTCTTGGAGGGCAGCCCACTTCCCTACACCAGTAACACGCGTGTAAGACGGGTTGTTGGTTTCAATTAAATATCTGATACTCCTTAGTGTGTGAACTCTTAAGCCTGCTAAAGGCAATGTCTCATTTACTTAATGACCGCTCTCATTAATGGAAATGGCACAGAGGGGGCTTGCTGCGCCTTCCCTTTGTAAATACACTACCCATGAACCCTTGGGGTTGCAATATATCTGTTTACTCTCTGAGGTGAAATAAATTTACAGTATAGCATCAAAGAGAGCGAGCGAGAGAGATGGAGCGGCTGCCTTGAGTGCACCGAGAGTTGGGGCTCTCCCAGCCCCGCCGGCCCCTCTCTCCTCGCGCTCCCCCCTCCCCAAGACCCGGCAGAAGGTGAATGATTTTACCCGAGCTGATTCATAATTAATATGCACGAGGCTCGGGGCTCCTCTGACAGCAGCAACACAAAAGGACGGCGAGCGCGACGAGCGCCGTTCCGTGTCCCCCCCGCGCATCCCGGCGCGTGGTACGGCCCAATAATTCCTAATAGCAGCAAGCAGCGAGTGACAGATGCCCTGGGTTAGCACAGCTCCAGCGAAAGTACTTTACAATATTTATTGGTGGTTAGGAAGATGACCTATCACCATAAAGAACAGACTGGGAAATTTATCGCCTCTATGAACCTGGAAGTATCGCGTATTAGCTGATATACATATTCAAAAGCCGGTGGTTAAAAGGTGTATAAATATTTTACTTTTTTTTTTCCCCTCCCCTTAAAAGCAAAGAAAAAAAAAAAAAGACACAATGTATTCCCAGCAGACAACACCTCACCCCGGGGAAGGTGGTTGTCATTACAGGTGTTGGCATGGGAAGAACAACATAAGGAAAAGTCCTAAAAGAAAGCCGTGACTAAAACAGTTTAGGGATTGTTTCGAAGTGAGAAAAGTGCACGTTCTTGCATTTTGCATCTTTTCCTCCCGGAAAGAGTCACACTTCCCAGGAGTTAGCATCGTCTTTCCTTGAAAATGCTCGTTGCGTAGAGATCCGGCCACCCCGGGAGGAGAAAGTCCTCGCCGAGCTGGAGGGAGGGAGGCTCTGGGGAGAGATCCCGGCACGGTGCGGCGAGAAGGGCATTAGCACATCCCATCCCTGCCCCCTGCCAGACGGGCATTAGCACTTGGATTGCGACTTTTCAGAAATAGAGGGGGAAAACACAGGCAAGCTGCAGCCCCACGGGGTGGGGAGAGGAGGGGGGGGGGAACGGCACTTTCCTACCCAGTGCTTTTCCCTGCACCCTCGTGCCATCCCCAGCATCACTGAGACAATTAAGTCTTTCCTGTCATCTTAATGAAGATTTCCAAAAAGATGCGGGAGCTCGCAAGTGGACAGAAACCCCAGGAGCCCTCAGAGAGCTGAGGCAGAGCCTGGCAGGGAAAGCTGAATCCTGCTGAGGATGCACTCTCCTGTGGGAAACTCCGGCTCCAGAGCTGCAGGGCCCCAGACTCCTCTCCAGCTCACCCCCACCCTGGGCGGGTTAGGTGCAGGCAGGAGTGGGAAAAGCCTCTCAAACTGCCCAAAACCTGGCAGACTGGGCTTGGGTAGGTGCTGCTGGCAACTCCAGCTCACCCACAGATCATTGCAGGGCACATGGCAGGAAGGAGCGATTCGATTTCCCATCTCAGGGATTTTATTGAGGAGAGGGTGGCAGAAATACTAATTTCAAACTGTTGAGGCCGCTTTGGAGGTTGTTAGGATGCCCATTTCCATGGTTTGCCAGCCTGGTGTGCTCCTAAACTATTAACATAAAGGAGATATTCAGCAGAGAGTACTCCTGAAAAGCTGTTTTCTATCTCCTTTGGACACACCACGAAGACAGGGATATTTTACATCCTAAACCTTTGGCATTCAGAAATTCTATTAAACTCTTATCTGCAGGCAGCAGGCCTGGTGCTACACGGCATCTCCATTGTTCTGCACC
This sequence comes from Eulacestoma nigropectus, assembly GCA_013397775.1. Classification (NCBI taxonomy): domain Eukaryota; kingdom Metazoa; phylum Chordata; class Aves; order Passeriformes; genus Eulacestoma; species Eulacestoma nigropectus. The sequence continues at coordinate 155,340 of VZTE01004705.1, forward strand.
CGCGATAGAATCAAAGGGAGGGCTGGGTGGACTCGGCTCCCCTCCGCTCACAATGCTGCCTGCTCCTCTCCACCGCTGTTTCATTTAGAGCCGTAATGCTAAAACTTGAGAAACAAAAGCACAATAGATTCGGCAGGGAGGCAGCAGGGAAGTGTGTTTACTTGTGTGTGCTCCCCCATAAACTGGAGCACACGCAGCCTGCATGGATATGAGCACACACATGTGCCTCTCCGAGCGTTAAGAGAGGAATTTTATTACTGCTGCTGTTGCATTTATTAACACGCGACGCACCTACGAGCCCTAAGGCAGCTGACAGCCCGGATACCATCCGGCTGAGCTCTGGGCTGCCAGAGGGTGTTCGGCTTTTCTTTGTTCCCAAACTCGCCAGACTTCCCTCTGCTCTCCTCCCAAAAAGCTGCAAAGAAGCGGCCCCTTCCCCGGAGTTTCTCACCGCCACCAACTTCAGCAGCGGCAGGAATTCCCATCTCGCAGCCCCTAAATCTCTTCCTACCCCCAGAAAATCTGCGTCTCGGGCCAAAAGCCCCACACCTCACGCGGGGGAATGCGAGGCCACGCGTGGGCTCCAGGCGGCGGCGGGTCAGCACCACGGACAGCTCCGCCCGCGCCCTCCTGCTCACAGTTCCGACCTTTTTAAGTATTTTCCAGCCATTTTTAAACCCCGTTTCTCCCACACACACTCCCCTAAACCTCTGCAGAGTCACTCCACAGCTGTTTTCAGGGAGGAGATAATTATCGTGCGTTTCCAGGTCTCAAAGAGCCGTCCCTTCCCTAAAGGGAGCCGTGCAGCTTAGAGGTCTAAAATAAGTGTTCACGTATTTTCATCTTCAGGGGGTTTAAGATGGGGGCTCCGAGAGTCCCTGCCTGCAGGGCGCCTGCAGAGCTGAACCCAGAGAGGATTTTTAAAAGCAGATTCCATTCACGCCCCTCCTCTGCTCTCCATGACATTTTTTCCCCCCTTGTGTTTTCAGATCAAGCTCTTCAAGTTTGAAATTATTTTAAATAAAACTCCATTTGCTTGTGTAAACACAGACATAAACCTACCGCACTGTGTTCCATTGATTTCTTTGAGTCTGTTTCAAAGAAAATTAGATCTCAAACTTTACGCATTTGTAATTGGCACCAACTTCTCCGGTTACCAGCTGGGGGTGAAAGATTTTTTTTTTTTTTCTTGTTTCTTTCTGAAAGCTTCTATGCAGATGGGCTGGCTGCCTTAATGCCTCAGACTACAATTAGTGCTGTTGTATGCCGAATAGAAATGGCCAGCATTAATATTGTATATGGAACAGCTGAAGGGTTGCGGAGAAACCTGCCCACTACAGGCCCCTGGCAGATGGAACAACATGCACAGGCACAAAAAAACTTTTAATAACCCTTTGCTCGCTCTCCAGCGCGCCCCTTCGCTCCGATTTGGGCGGGTCCTTCCCGAAGAGGCAATGCCTTTGTCTAAGCCAAATCTAGAGCTCTTTTCTCCCTGAAGAACAATTGGAGCAGTCACCATCTTTTGCAAAAGGCACCTCGCATTATCCCAAAACTTCCTCCTTTGTGCCTCGGGTAATGCAGGCGCCGAAACACACACCCAGCTGAACGGGCACGAACTAACTTTTTATTTCAGAACATCCCCCTCACCCCTTTATGATCCAGCAACGTGCAAGAGAGGGGCAAAAAAACCTCACAAAACCAAACCAACGCAACCACCACCACCCCCTTCCCCAGCAGAACTGTGACCAGAAGCTGCAGAAAACAGGATTTTCTCTTCGCCCCCCTCCCCTTCGCTCCTCGGCCTTTGTAATTAGGTGAAACCCGCGGCAGCGGGGACAAAGCCCCGCCGGTGCCTCGGAGCAGCAGCGCCGGGGGCCGCGCACCCCCGCACCTGTAGCCCCTTCGCAGCTGAGCCCGGAGCGCAGCGAGGAGGGGCGGGGAGTGACACCGGCACCTCGCTCGCGAAACGCGAACACGGGAGACCTGCGATCCCAAAACATACTCGGGAACCTCTTTCTACCGCCTAACTGGGGGGAAAATACTATAAAACGAGGAGGGATAGTTTGCGAGTCAGCATTCCCCCGCCCTCGGCCACCGAGCCCCTTTGCCAAGGCGTGACTTAGGCAGAATTAAGCAACTCAAGTGTTTCTGAGGAAAAACGGGGGAGACGCACTAAGGAATATCCTCCCTACACTCCCACCGCACCCCCCGCGTCCGCCGGCGAATGGCTACGAACCGAGGAAAGTCCCGCAGAGCTTCATCCTTGCCGGGTGGCGGTGGCTGCCTGGCCCGGGGTGGCGGGGGGAGCGGGCGCGGAGCCGCCCGGGGTTACTCCATCATCCCTGGGAAAAGTTCCTGTCCGGAGCAAAAACTTATGGGCGGCGGCGGCCAATGGGGCCGCGCCGCAAAATCCTCGCAGCGCACTCGGCGGCCAATCCGGTCCCCCCCGCCCCCGCCCGGGGATGCGCACCCCCCCTTCGGCCCCCCCTCCGGGCTGGCAGCGGGGGGAGCAGGGGAAGGGGACCCGTCCTCCCCAGCGGGCGGGGGCTCCGCGCATCCCTCCTGCCGCTAATTAGGGGAGAGAAGAAGTGACAACGGGCACATCCCAGTGCGGGGGGGGAGGGAACACACACCCCAATTCTCCACCAGGCGAAGCGTCCCCAGGGAGCCCAGTCATGGAATGGTTTGGGTTGGAAGGAACCTTAAAGACCATCTCATTCCATCCCCCTGCCATGGGCAGGGACATCTCCCACCACCCCAGGTTGCTCCAAGCCCTGTCCAACCTGACCTTGGACACTTCCAGGGATGGGGCAGCCACAGCTTCTCTGGGCACCCTGTGCACACCTGAGCCCCCAGCTGAGCCTGTGGACAGGGACCAAGGCCACTGCCCCGAGGGCAATCCACAGGCTGGCCGGGCTCTGGACAGCCAACAGTCGGGTCACTGGGCTCTCACATGCCCAAGTCAGTTTAGAAATGCACGAGTCTAATGATGGTCACATGCAGCTCGTTGGATGCTTTGGTCGAGTCCAGGGTGCACTGGGGAAGGGAAAGGGGGAATTGGTTCTGGGAGAGGTCCAAAATGGAAGAGGATGTCCCCCTGCCTCAAAGGACAGATGGCAACATTGGACTGAACTGATCCCAGCTGGAGAAAACTGGATACAGGCCAGTGAGCAATACTGTCACTGGCCTCCCAGATGGAAAAGCAGGGAAATAGTTACCAGGAAATAATAATAACGATAATAATAATGATAATGATAATGATGATAATAATAATAATAATAATAAGGAGAGAGAGATAGTAACAGAACCCAAAAGAAAAAAATGATGCACAATAAAGTTGCTCGCCACCTCTTGGACGCANTAATAATAATAATACAGCTAACCAGGGATAGCACTGAACTTTGATACCCCATTGGCTTAGAGGGCAAAGTGCTGTCTCCAGGTTGTGGATCCCCTGCTCCCAGCTTATCACCTGAGGTTAAAATAGGGCCAGTTCTTTCCATGGATCAGCCCTGGTCTGAAGAGAAGGAAAAGTGTCATTTCTGAAAGTGGGATTGCCTGGCAAATGTTGATTGTCAGTGTAAAAACTCAGCACCCTCACCTGGGTGGACAAATAAGTGCGTTTGCAAAAAGAGAGCAAGCCTGGCCCAGTCTCAGCTCCAGTAATTTGGGAAAGGGGAAAAACCTGTGCTTGGTTGGGACAGTTGGCACCAGTAATGAGGAGGATGGGACAAAGCTGATATTACTGGAAGGAGAATTGAAAGCAATTTATCTCAGCAGGATATGTCTGCATATTTGGGTATTTTTTATTTTATAAACATGGTGGGGGATACAGTTGGAATAAAAGTCGGCAAAGTATGCAGAAAAAGGACAATTCACTCTTTGGGGCAAGACCCTGGGCCAAACTCTTTGTTGAATACATCTAACTCCTTAATCCAGATTTCTTTGCAGGCAGAGGGCTGGAAGAGAGAGCAGGCAGAGACAGCTTTGCTGCATTGGGGCAGGGGGGTGTGAATATCTAAGTGCACCTTTTCTTCCACACATCTATCCCGGTCTTCTGCTGGTCTCAGGGAGATCTGAGAAAATAATGATCACAATAATCATTATCATTGCCATCAGATTGAAAGTGAGGAGTTGGCGTCAAATTAAAAATCTAACTCTTGAATAGGGGGACTTCTTTTGAGATCCTTACTCTTAGAAGGGTCTGGACAAGCCAGCTGGATCCTGCATCCAGGCTGGATACGGTTCAGGAAAGGAGCTGGAGCTGGGCCCCTTGTACGGCTACATCTGACTGCACAGCTCCCCAGCAGAAAGGGGTGTGACACAGCCCGTTTGGGGACTGGCACCTCTTCCCTCTTTGAATTAGCAGCTCTGCCTTTGCAGAATATTCTGTGCTTTATTGTCCCTTCAATCCCCACCTTGGAAGATGAGAGGTGACATTGCGGAGAGCTCTGCGCTTGGAAAATGACTTTCAGAATTACGTTCTGGCAATTTGAAACTTCTGCTCTCTCATCTTCAGCCTCTTGGGGCTTTAATGGGAGACAGCAAAGTGCCTCTTCCTCCTCCCCTCTTTTCTTTTCCTCCCCTGTTCTCCAGCAGCTGCAGCGGCCAGGATTCAGCAAGGTCACTCAACTCCATTGCTGCCTGCATGCAGGAGTTCTCAAATTAAGGGGTGTTGGGAGCAGCCTGTTGAGATGAAACAGCCTTCACTCAGCTGCAGCAAGGAAGGAAACAAAACCCCTTCACAGTGGCTCCAGACTGGCTCACCTTCCCTGAGCATTAGCTGGGGGAAAAGGTAAAGGCATGGTGGAGGAAAAAGCAGGATAAAGAGTCCCTCCTTGAGCTGCAAAGCTGCTGTCTTTTGTCTAGCAGAGCAAGCCCCAAAATTTTATTAGAGGCCTTGTGGCTGCAGCTGCCTTGTCCACTCCTAGGTATTTTCATCAGCATCTCACCCTGGTTCTTGTTTTCCCAAAATTCCTGCTGCTGCCTCCCTTTTCCCCCCGTTCAGCAGCAAGGCAGAGTTGGCCCCATCCATTTCCTGGTCTTGGAGCACAGCGCAGAGATGGGAGCTCATCCCTGTGGAATCTGAGCTTGCCAGCAGTGTGATCCTCTTCCCAGGTGCCACTGGCCTTAGTCCTGTGCAGGCATTAAGGGGAGCAGAAGAGAACACAAATGGGAATGGAGAAGAATCACAGAAACTCCCCTAATACCTGGGCAGTTCCCTGCTGAGGGGCCTGGGAAGCCATGTGGCTCACACAGAAAAAGACCAAAGGAAATACCATCCCTTTGTAGTCTGATTTCTGTTGATGCACTGCCAGACTGGGGTGGGGGGGAGGGTTATTGTTCCATGTGTGCAGTTTTGCATCTGAAATAAATAAAATCACTAAGATATTTCTCTGTGCACCCCAGCACCATCTCATCAACAGCCTAAACATCTCCCCTGGCCCATGGCAGCCCTGGCTTTTCCACAAAGGAGGGGAGAGCTCCAATGATCTGTTGACTGTTTTATTCTGTCTTAAATCCCTTTCATGGCTGCGTGAGGGAAAGCTGGAGAAGCCGTATGCAGATATTGTCAAGCTCAACTTGATAGGTACTGTCAAAACTGCCAGAGTGTGGTGACAATAAACATTTTAGCTGGCTAACAATTTGCTGCAAAAAGGGTTGACCCTGAAATCAAGTTCTGCTGTAATGAACACTTTGTCTCCAAATATTTGCATTTTTGCTGACAAGGTTCACTCTCCAGGAGATTTCCTCCGCCCGTGAACAATCTGCCTTCACACGAGATGCAGGATGGATGCAGTTTCCTGAGCCAGTTCCTTATCTGGCGTGAAGGAAGGATGAGCACATGCCCAAAATCAGCAGAGCCACCGTGGATGGGGGATGCCCAACCAGGGGAGTTGCTCAGCTCCAGGGTGCTGATCCCCCTCACTGAGAAAGCCCTTTTCTGTCGGGTTCTGCATGGCAGTGCAACGCTGACAGCCCAACGCTGGAGTCAAGGCTTATCCTCGTTTAACAGATGGGGAAATTGAGGCACGTGGTGATTCTGGATTGTATTTGGACTGTCTTTGCTGAGCTGGAGACAGAGCAGCCAAAAAAAGAGGCAGCCAGTGCAGACTGCCTGTTATCCATGGCTGCCCCAAACCAGCCATGAAGAAGGAGAAGGAGGAAGAGGAGGAGCAGCAGGATGAAGCCATACTGGAACTCTCAGCAGCTCCGGTTTGGTGCTGTGCCTGCTCCACTCCTTCAAGCACATGGAAAGCTGGGGCTCTCCACCCTCAGGAGCTTCTGCACTGAATCTTCCTCCATCCTCTTCAAGGTGATTTAACCAAAGTTACACGGAGAGTCTCAGGCAGAGCTAAGAGCCAAGAATCATCTTCCTTAGCCCCAAGGCCGAAAGCCAGGCTGGCTCCACCGTGTAAGAGATGAGGCTCAGAGTTCCCTTGCTGCAAAGGTTTATGTGTTTGAGGATTAAATTTCCCAGGATAGCTCTGTCATGGCCACTAAGGGCTGATCACCACCTTGGTGGCCGTGTTTTTGTCTGCTCCCATTAATGATGGGCAAACGACTCTGCCTAATTCCCCAGGGACGGTGTCCAGCCTAGATGAGGTGGGGATCTACCTGCTCGGGGCATCTCTGTGGGATAAATGTACTCCAGGGCTTACCTGCCCAAGTCAGGAACCTCCTGTGCTTAAACCACCACAGGGAAAATCTGCAGAGTTTGATCCCACAGCCTCCAATGTGGGAATGTCTGTTGGCTGCAAACAAGTGGGTCAGTGCATAGCCTCACGCCTCCCGTGTGACATTTGTCCCCAGGTCGGGCACGGGACAGAGAAACAGCCAGGGCAGGTTGCTGTTTCTAGCTTAGGACTTCAGCGTCCCAGCTCCATTGCTACAATTAATCCTTAACACCAGGGAAAAGTCCCCCACTGGACAGGTTTTCACACAGAGGGAGGAGATGTGAATTTCATTTCTACTCCTGGCCCTGATTGTTCGGGGGTGGCTGTGGGAAAGGGTCTTCATCCATTTTCCTTCAGCCACCTGTCTTCTCTATTTCGAATAAAAGCTGCTCAGAGCACACTCGGCCTCTTACTACGACTGTTAGCTGTGCTCACCAGGCTGGGGCTGATTTGCTTGAGACCCCTAAATTCCTAGAAAAGTGCACAATAAATTGTAATAAAACTTCTCACTGCTGCAGGGAACTGTGGGAGGGAGTGGGGGAAAGACAGAATGAATGCTTACAGGTTTGCAAAAAAGACATAAAGGGAAGGAAAGCACAGCTTATTTCATTTGTATCTTCCTTTCCCCTCCCTGCTGCAAGGAAAGGCAATTTTCACTAGCACAGTGCTGTCGTTTTGCCGAAGAAAAATTCACAGTTTTGGCCAGAGAGGAGTATTTTCTTTTATTTTTTTTCACTCCACTGATGTCAGAGAGCTGTTGCATTTCTGGCAGTGGCAGTAGCACTGTGCCTTGGAAGGCGTCCGGGCTCCCACCTCGATGCTCTCTGGCTCTGCCATCCCACATGGTGCCTCCTTGCTGGGCTCAGCATGGCCCTCACCTCCCAGGGCAGGTCCCTTCGGCCAGAGCAACCCTGGAATGACGAACGTTTCAGAGCATCAGCCCTGGCTGGGTAATTTTGGCACCAAAATACAGCAAAGTATTGCAGAATTGCTGTGCTGGTGTGAGGGGGCAGAGTTAAACAGAGTTTTTTGTTTAAAATGTTCCGTGAAATGCATGGTCCTAAATGAGTGAAGCAGGCATGAGCATGGTAATTAATGCCAGTGAGAGAACCAATGCTTGCTCTGCCCACATGAGCCCCGTGAGGAAACATGAGTGATCCCCCAAAAAAACAAAACTTGCTGTAGTTGCCCCATATAAACACCCAGAGAGGAAGAGGTGCAGCCACATCCTGCAAATCTTCTCCCTATGACCCCTCTTTACATCTTTATTCTGATTTTTTCCTCCTGCAGGTTGTTACAGGAGAGTAGCTCAGCACTGGCAAACATCATCGTCATCCTCACAGCCCTCCTGGCCTTCCTCTCCTGGTGGACAGCCTGAAGTTACTCCTGTTTTTCCTCTCCGTTACAAACTCTGGGACTCACTGGGAAGAAAGCACCCCGGTTAAAGGCTACAGGCTGAGTTCTTCCATTCTCCATTGACTCCAAAGACACAGTTTTCTCCCTTTCCTCCTCTTCATCATCTCATTCCCTGCTCTCAGGCATGGGAAAATTACCACAGCTCCGAGACACACACCAGGAGCCCCTTGCCAGCTGAGCTGTTTCACCCTGTCCTCGTTGCAAGCCATGCTGGGAAGCCCAGAAAGCACAAGGGAGGGATAATTACCAGTCCCAGCACTGCGATGGTAATTAATACCCTGCTAAAAGGAGTGCTTGTCAGGTCAGGGAGCAGAAGGAGTGGTGGGAAAACAAACAGGCAAAAAATCAAACCTGAGCAAAGGTTTGCTGTGAGGAAGGGGCTGGGGACAAGGGGCAGGAGGAGCTGCGGGGTGCAGAGGTGCAGGGTGATGGGGATGGTGCCTGTGGCTGTTGGAAGGTGGGTGTTTCACCCCAGCAGTGACCGTCAGAGAGCTTTCCCATGTCACAGGACCCCCTCCCATCCTCCCTTCAGCACTAATGGGCCAAGAGCCAGGAAAATCCTGCAGCCAGCAGTACTCTAAGCCATCCTGGAGCAGAGAATATTCACCCCTCTGGGGCGGCGAGGAGGCTTGGGGGAAGATTCCCCCAGATTTTGCTGGTTCAGTCACATGGGGAGGCTGAGCCTCCAGTCTTGGGGCTCCCTGCCAGCTCATGGTGCAATTCTCTGAGTTTAAGATGAACTTCACCATTTGGGGACATCAGAATCCACTTTTTAATTGAGGATGTAGAAGGAAATATCAAATAAATGTAAATAATTCCGTGGGAGCAATGAGAAACCTTGAAACCTAAACTTCATAAATCTAAACTCAATAAATCTGAGCAGAGGGAAGCATGAGAGAAAGGAGGATGCTGGCCAGGGAAATGTAGGCTTGAGGATCTCCTGCAAGAGAGGCTTCTGGACAGCCTTGGGCAAACAGGTTTGCTCTTTTTTCCCATGGTCCCATCACCTGAATGATCAGTAAAGTTCCTCTGCACACGCTGCCTTTTGGCCCTCTTGCAACAACTGAGTTAAACCAGAGGAAAACCCAGAACCACAGCAAGGGGTGAGAGAAACAGAGAAGCGCTGGCAAAGGAGAAGAATATGTTTCCAGACAAGATTTAAAAAGAAATGTTATGTTAATACCAGTTTGGCGTCACACTGTCATAACACCATCAAAATGACATGCTGCCACCACTAATACGGCTGTTTGGGGAATATGCAACGTGAACAAAAAAGCAATTTGCTCAGAAACAAACTGAGATGAGTCTACGCTGTAAGAAAACAGAGAAATGCTGCAATCCAAGGCAGGACCAGGCAAATGCTCCGTGATTTCTGTGGCGCAGGCGGGGACCAAAATCTCTGAACAGAACTTGCTCCTTGTTTTCCACGGCCTCTCAGCCTTTGCCGGGATAATCTGCTCGTAAGAGAGAAACAGTTTAAGAACAGCTGTTCTGGCATTAATTAAAGCGCCCTACAGTTCTTTCCTAATAAAATCACTTTTCTTCTAAGGTCTTCTTCCCCAATTTGTTTTAATACCTGTCCCTAATTAAGTCCAGTGAGAGGAATTCACCACTTCAAATGAGTTAAAAAAGGATGTTCTCAAGGCACCTGCATCTGAAGAAACTTATTTTTGAAGTCCATGAATTAAATTAAGAGGGGACATTTTCAAGCTGATCACTCCCTTTTGATTAGCACAAACGAGCTGCTCCACCAGCTCTGTGTTAAAAATTGTCGCACTTGCTTTTCCGGCTAATTTGGAAAGAGTTCAGCTGTTAGGGTGCTAAATGGTCTCATTGAACACTACAGACCTGCAGTGCACTGAGGCTGAGCCCTTTAAAAAGGAGATTGAGCATCCCATCACCTGAGGACGCCCCTCCCCAGGGATAGCTATGGAAACACGCTGCCCAACGGCGCGGACAGTGACTCGTTGACCAACAAAATTCTGGCACAAGCCCCGTGTATCAGCCATGGCAACCGGGCTGGGAGCGTGGCAATGGCAGCTGCTACGCACAGAACAGCGCTCTTAAAAATATCACGGCTGAAACCCATTAAAGAAAACAAAAATAGAAAATATGCAAGAAACCGAGGCTGTGTGTGAAATAGATACCGGGAAGGATGCTCAGTGCATTTATAGCTATAGCCTGACCCAAATTTTCCCAGACTTTTAACCCAACGTTTCTTCACTACAAGCAACCCGAATGTTTTTTGGTTTTTTAAATCAGAAAATGTCAAACTTTCTGCCTTTTTTTTTTTTTTCACTCTTCTTAATGTGATCAAAATTGAGAGCTGACCTGTATCAGACTAAAAGCAGAGCACTGGTATCTGCTGATCTTCCAGGCTTCTCCAGACCTGGTTCACAGCACAGTTTTTCCTCTGCGTCATCCATTTAACCCCAGCCAGCTCCATGGGCTGCAGAGTTAGAGGACACGGTGTGAAGGGAGAAGCTTGTTGCCTCACTCCTCCCAACACAGCATACATCTGATAGAAAATGGCTCAGAGCCATTCTGAGGGGCATCTTTAATGATATTTCCTACCTCTTGTCAGAGTCTGCAGTAAAAGTGATCAATCAGTGAGGGGTGTTATGCCGGGACAGAGCCTGAGCTCTTTGAAAGCCACCCCACCTTCAGCTGAACCTCGGGAGAGCCAAATCCATTCCCGGTGTCAGCCCAGCCAAGCTCACAATTCTGCAGGGAAGGTTTGGGCTCTGCTGTCTCCTTACGTCAGGCCCCATGCCGGGAGCTGGAGAGATTGCAACAAGAATTTACTCACGGAAGAATGAAAAACTGCCCTGCTCCATCTCTTCCTTCCCACCCGCTGGGCTTTATCTCTTAAAACCTGAAAAATAAGGCAGAAGGATTGGCTCTGAGAGCTTTGACCCATGAGTTGGTTTTCTCGTACTGCTAAAAGCTGAGCATTCAAAAAAAATACCAAAAAAACCCCAAAAAAACCAGCCCAGCCTTTGCAATCCGGGATGAATCCCCCATGTTCCAGCAGATCTGCACGGTGGTAGGCTGGTTCCTGCTGGAGCTGGGCGTTTGCCATGCTTTCCTAGAAAAGCTCTCTGCCACTCTCCCTGCAACATTAATTCTGAACAACAGAGATGGAATGAAATGTAGGTTTGAAAGCAAGCCACGAGGCAGGGAGCAATATTTAGCTTTCCTCTCCCAGAGGTCTCACCTGTGTTGGCACTGGTTTAAAGATGTTAGAGTGGGATTAAGGGGCTAAATCAGAGGTTTTATTAGTTACAGGAGCCCGTTTGCCTTGTTAAGTAATTGAATGCATGCGCTTGAGGCAAAGGCCTGGGCTGGCTGGTGACTCCAGGCCGAGCTCTCACAGAGGATCAGCTGGAGCTGGCAGCACCAGTCTCTCTGTGAAGATATCTGGATTTCCTTTTATCTGGAGTAGACACTGAGTGTTACTGTGAACATCAGTTCCCGGGACATTTCTGACAAGGATTTACGTGGGGAGATGTAAAAGTCCAAAATTCCTTTAAAGGAAGTAACGTTTCTTCTAAATAAGAGCTAAGCAGCAGCTGAAGTTGTGTCTTCATAAAGGTTGGTTTGTTTGTTTGTTTGCCAAATGTCTGTCCAGGATGAGAACTCAAAGGCTTGATTAGGTCCAGGTCTTCATGAGGCATTGGCCAGTCCAGGAAAAGAAAAAGCTGAGAAATTTGCAGCAAAACGGTTTTTATTAATTTTTCAACTGTTCTGCGGATTTAATAAATTAAAATACCTCTGCAAATACTCTGAAGCTTTTTTGTCTCTGATAACATTTGGTACCTTATCATTTCTAACTGCGCTACAGAGGAAAACACATTATTATGGATTTTGTGGTAGATCCTCCAATTTATCAACCTAAAAAGATTTCCAAGCAATAGAGGCTTTCTATGTAAGTTAATACGTCACAGGCCATCTATCACCCGGAGCTTGCTGAGTCTGCATTCCTAATCAGTGGCTTGACACCCTGAGTTAGTGAACACTTAAAGGTTACATCCGTGCTAAGTGATGTGGCCACAGCATTTCAGCCTCCAGCAGGGGACACTGGGCACCTGGATCGTTCTGGGCGTCCTGCACACATGTGCACTGCAATTTCCTCGCCTGAGCAAGCACCGCTCTCCGCACGAGGGGACGCTGAAACACCCCAGGACTCAGCTGATGGGGAAATTCTCCAATTTCCAGGATACATAATTCCATTCTGCCTCCTTCCCCTCTCCCTGGGGCCGGGGCAGAGATGCCTGTCCTTGCAGGCATCCATCACATCCCGCCCCGGCGGTGCTGTGCTGGCTTCCTGGCCATCTGCCACGCTCTGTCCCAGCGGCGCTGCCGTGGCTCTGGGTGAATGATGATGGCAGATACGGGGTGTTATGGGCTCTGGGAGGCTTCACATCACTAAATAAATGTAATGAATATATATGATTTCATTTCCCCCCTCCAGCAGATGCATTTCTACGCTTTGGTCTGTTGATGTACTGCAGCTTCACTCCATACAACCCATACGAGCTCAACGTGCCATGGATTGGAGTTGGGAGATCTGTGAGGTCAGAGCTTCAGGTGAGAGAGACCCTGGCACTGCATGGGCATGGATGCTAGCTGGAAATGTCACATATCCCACTGCATGCCTGGCCTGGAAGCTACAGGGGATGCAGCTTCCATCCCATCCCATCCCATCCCATCCCATCCCATCCCATCCCATCTGCCATCTGAGCACCTCAGAGCACGTGAGCTCGTGCTGTGTGGTGTACGTGTCCTGCAGACCCGGAAACATGAGAGCAGGGCAGACTCTGGGGAGGGGCAGGGATGCCAGTGGGCAGGCATTGCCTCCACCTCAACAGAGTAGATGTGTCTTTAGGCCATGACAGATTTACTCCTGTGACCCAGCGAGCAGAGGTCAGACAGCCCTGACAGCAAACAAATGAGAAATGGCATCTTTCAGAAATTCCTGCAGTAGTTTCTTTCCCCTCTGGCTGCTGCATTTCTCCCACCATGCACATCCATGGTGAGTGGGCCAGGTAGAGAGACCCTTTCCAGCCTGGGAGCCAACCAGGATGTCTCCCTGGGGCTTCCCAGGGCCTGCTCTTGGCCATCTCCTCCCTGTTACAGCCTGAAGTGCTCCTCAAACTTTACACACTGTTGGGGCAATGATTTGTAGAACCACCTGCCAGCATTCCCCATTGCTCCAGCTTTGGCTCCTTCCAGCTCCTGCAACCTCCGTGCCTGTGTCTGAAACAAACCAGATCCATTAAAAACTACTTTGTCCAGAAGCAAAGACATGGTGCAACTTCGCACGCTCTTGTTCATCTCCGTCGAAGCCCCTGTCCCCTGAGGCCACTCGTCTCAGCGAGTTGTTACAGGTGCCTGTCCCAAAGTTTGGCTTGGGAGCCCTTAGTGTGAGGCAGCACGTGCATGGGTTCAAATCCTTGCCACAGGGAAAAGACTGAATCCTTTTCCCCCTAACTCCTCCCATTTGCTTTCTAAAATGTCACCAGTTATGAGTGGGGAATACATGTAAGTAATTTATTTTATCCACTTACGACAAAGACGGTGAACAGTCAGTCAGAAAACATGGGAAGAGATGAATTAACTGAGCAAGTTTTCTTCACTGCTTAATTGTTCCAGAGAGGCAGAGTTCTGGGGAGGATGATGAATCATTGTTTAGGAAATATTTCTTCCCAGAAGATGATTTGAAAAAATACATTTATCATTTATTGCAACCTCTTGCTTTGTCAGGGAACAGCAGCCAAAGGCAGAAAGTTCCTCCCTCCCCCGTTCTCCTTCCCTCGGTTCATTATCGCTATAATCTTATCTCCCGTACCCTCTCCTCGCCCTTTGAATATTACATCTCCTCCCGCTTGTGTGAGGGGGTGTAGCTGTGTGCGGGGAGGGGGGGAAGCCGTCAGGGAGGGAGGGGGAGACTGGGAAAAATCGTCACATATTTCAGGCTGGCTCTATTTAAATGAGTTTGGGATTGTGCTTCTCTGGAGCAGATGGCCCTGGAGATAATGATGCCTGAGCAGCGGAGGCTGGAGCCCCTCTCTCCTGTTGCCATGGTAGGCCACGGGGCTGAAATGGATTCTGCTTATTAAATTTGCGAGCTCTTGTGTACTCAGGATGAATGGCGTTCAGTCATAAAGAGGCCCAACCTCCTAATGTGGCTGGATAGTTTTATCTTGGAAAGCCAGGCACTCTAACTCCGCCAGACGAGGGGCTCATTAACCTATTAACAGCAGCCGTGGAGGAGTTCAGCCCACAGGGGCTTGGAGTGGGGTTTTCCAGGAACGTGCCCAACGCAGGCATCCTCGTGGCATCAAACCCGGCTGAGGGCAGTCAACCATCCACTCAAAAACGGGAGAGTTTCACTCAGCACACTTCCCAGGGGGGTTTGTGAGGGATCTAACGCCCCGGAGCCCGTCAGAGCTCCGATGCCGCTGTTAGCTCCTGCAGGAATAGCAACAAGAGCTTGGGATTGTCCAGGCCAGCGAGGCTTGCACGGGGTTGCTGCCCGGCCTCTGATTTACGACACGACCTCTGCTTTTCAAACCAAGATTACACAGAAATTTGTACAATGCACCTTGGAACCACAGCAAGAACTTGGTAGGACAGAGATCACACTTTGTGAGAGAAATTGAAGGAGAAAATGGAAAGATACGAGATTTAGAGGACAAGCTTCCTTAAAAAAAATAAAATAAAATAAAGAAACAAAAAATCAAAGAAAGGATTGGTGCTTTCTTCTCTGACTTTCCTGTAGGACCAGCCTTGGCTAATACTCAAAGTGATAACGCTCCTCTGAGAGATTCAAAACATTGCAGATTAAACAGAGCAAGCTGAAAGGCTTTACCTGAAAAAATTCTTCCTTTCTACAGAAAATTGTGGGTTTGGTTCAAGTAAATATTTATATGTCAGTTCCAGCCATGACAGACAAACCTGGCTATTTCCAGAGCATTGGAAACAAGTGTTTCCTTCCAGTAGCCCTTCCACACAATTCTTTCACCAAGGTTTGCTTCAAATCACTTGGTGAG
Organism: Eulacestoma nigropectus; assembly: GCA_013397775.1. Lineage (NCBI taxonomy): Eukaryota > Metazoa > Chordata > Aves > Passeriformes > Eulacestoma > Eulacestoma nigropectus. Next base: position 170,488 of record VZTE01004705.1, read on the forward strand.
ACTTAAAATAAAGAATTAAAACTTCTTTTTTAATCAGTGTAGAAGCAAGTTAACTGATGATTTGAAGTGTAGTATGGTTGGGATTTTGTTTTCCACTGCACTCTTTTTGTAGAGCCATGCCAGTGGTTTGGAAGAATGGGAATTTGATACGCAGTGAGACAATGTCTGTTACATTATGGTGCTGTTAACTTTGATTGACCAGAGGCTGGTAAAAGAGCACTGCACTATGTTTAGTTCCATAGCACACTTTTTTACATGTTATTATGCAAATTTTCACGTGCGCTTTATTTCAAATGCAATCCAGCTCTGTTTCCTTCCCCTGCAATCCTGCATGGCCGACAAAACGCACCTGCCTGAGCTGTGCTGGGTGGTTTCCCTGCTCTGGCAGCATCCACCAACCTTGTGATACGAAATAATCACATCAAAGGGTGTCAGCACTGGACTTTTTTCCCCAGGACTGTCTGCCTTTGTGCAAGTCTTCCCACTCCAAGAGAAGGGGTCAGAGGCCAAACACCTGCAAATACTTCCCTGACCTGGTGATGGGCTTGGTGTGGTCTGGAGCTGGGAAGCTGCTGGGAGATTTTCTGAGGGAAATATTTTCCCTCCCAGCATTGGATAATGTAGGTTTGTTAGAAAGGGAAGAATTCATGGATTAGTGCTGTAGCTCTTCCTTCCATCACAAAAGATGAGCAGGGATCTTGCCCTCTTTGAATCTAAGAGCATCTTGGCAGGTAACTCCAGAGTCATACAGAAGGGCCCGGAAATGGTTAAAATACCCCTCCTCAGCTTCCAAATCCCTCATCAAAACTGTGTAAAAGTGTCATTGCACATGGCTGGGGCAAAAAATCACACATAGTGTGGGAAGGTCATTCTGGCCTCTGTAAATGAAGCACAAAAGTTAAACCCAGTCAAATTTCTTGGCATTCAATCCTCCTGCTTTCAGGACAGATCTCGAGGTTAATTCTCTTAATGAAATAGCAGCAAAAGGCAAAATGTTCACAAGAGTTGTGTTCACTTGGCAAAGCCAGCTGAAGGTTTAGCTTTAACACTCCATTTCAGGGAGAGCTGAGGAGCTGCATCCTGCAGCTGACTTTGAACACCGTGTCTCATCCAGGGACTCTGGACGTTCCCCCCATCAGCTGCTGGCTGGAGCAGCTTCTGCAGCATGTGCATCTTTAAGCCGAGATGATATGAAATACAACCCTCGCTCGATATCAGCTCTTTAGAAGGCTCCGCAGATCAGAGGAGCAGAAACCTGCCCAGATTTCCACGGAGCTCTCAAAACACAACCCCAGCAACACCGAGCAGATGCAATTCAAGTTGTAACAGGCAGGTTGGAAGCGCTGGTGAGGTGTTTATGTATTTATTCCTGTCCAGCAGGGTCCCCCAGCAGGTCTCCTGGCCTGGGCTGGCCACCAGAGCCGGGGCTGGGCTGGGGGCCAGGCTCACGGATGGACTGGGTGTCCGCATGCGTAAGCCTGCCTGGTAGGTGCAGCCTGCAGGACTTATCCAGGGTCACCTTGAGTGGCTGTGTGCGAGCAGAGACTGCAGCCAGGTCCCCTGCACACCAAGTCCGTGCTCCCAGCCCTGACCCACGGCCCTCTTTGTTCTGAAATCCCCTCCAACAGCGAGGGTGAAGGAGAGGACGGGCAAAACGCTCCTGGGGCAGCTGCCTACGAGTGCAGACCATAGAAAAGGGATTAGCTCCGTCTTCAAAATGCAAATCCCCTCGACACACGCCAAGCTCACGGCACTCCTGGAGCCGTTTGCCCAGTCCTGACTTACAGCTTTTACACAGACACGAGCTTGCCAACTTAATGTCGGAGGTACGAACACCGGTGAATTAAAACGGAGCCTACAAATGAAAAGCCGATTAGCAGATATTAGAAGGATATTGAGATGGAGAGGCCACAGCGGTGGAGAAAGGCTCCTGGCCCTCACTTTGGTTTGTAGCACAACCTCCTTCCTGACTTCTGCAGCTCCTTCGCCATGTCTTAATCCCCTTGCGCAGGGATTAAATGACACCAGAGGGAAGAGGGGCTTTTGCACTCTCCATGTCAAAATCCAGCACCCAAATGACGCAGAACAAGAAGAAATGAGCCACAGCGGGCTCCTTGCTCCCCAGTCACCACCTTAAGCAAGGTGACAGGAACCAGGTGATCTTTAAGGTCCCTTGCAACCCAAACCATTCCATGATTCTATAACAAGGTCACTATGTACAGCAAAAGTTTCTCTATTGCCATTAGGGAAAATTTCCAAGCATTTACGGAGAACAGTGACTGAGAGGCTTTCACGTGTGCTGGACAGGCAGGGGTTGTCAAGCAGAGCACATGGAAAGTTTGCTCAAGCAGTCAGAAAAGGTACATTTTAGCCCTGGACTTCCTATTCCTATCCTGCAATCAGCATTTGCACACATTTCCCTAAATGGGACACTCGTTAAACTGGGACACTTGGATTGCCAAACCCTTGTCTCTCAGGACCTCACTACCCCAAACAGATAAAGCTGCTGCAAAGAGGTGGTCCTGGCCCAAGCTGGCCGGAGTTGGGGTGGTCACTAAGGAGCCCCCCAAAAGCCACGGCAGTCCCAGCAGTTGACACAAAGACAAACAAGAGAAGAAAATCCCTTTTTCTGCTCCAACAGAACTTCGAATGGACCAAAAAGACAATTGTGGGTTTTGGGAAGGGAAAGACACAGTGATTTCTCACCAATACTGTTTACTCCAGTTCTCTCTCCATCATCTATTGATGAAACACTGCTCAGGAGAGGCTGCCACAAGCTGGGTGCAGGAATCCTCATCCTCGTGGGCTGGCGTCAGTGCAGGGAACAGCAGGAACGAGCAGGAGATGCTGAAAGAGGTGATCAAAGATCCCTGTGAATTTCCTGACAGTCAGTTTCACGCCTTAGGATTTCTGCAGTAAGCAGGGAAAAGCCACTTTAGAAACACTGGCAAAGGCAAGTTTAAACCACGGGATGAAGGCTGGTCTTCTCCCTTCACTACCAATTTGGAACCTGAGATTTTCTCACTTGCGAATGCTTCTTGTGTCTTCCCAAAGTGGGACATACCCACGAGCAATTTTATAAATTGAAGACAAACACTTCAGTCACGAAGCCAGCTTAACTTCACAGGCAAAACAAGAACAGCATTAACCCAGCATTTTTGAAGTAACGTTCTAGTTTTTCTGTTAAAAAATAAATTACTGACTGCAGGAGGAAGAAAGGAATCATTTTGCTGCGATAATTGCAAAGCACACAAAAAAAGTAATTTTTTGCCTGACTTACATTTAGAAATGTCTCGGCTTTTACCAAACAGCCTTGGTTACCAACAGAAAGAAAGCACAGAAATATGCAAATATTTAAAAACTAGCAAGCAAATCCCTGGAGAAGAAGGAACAGAAAAGAAGTGGGGGAAGGGGTGCCAGTGGATACAGAGGTGTCACAGGCTGGGAGATGCTTTTCTGAAACCTCTTGGAAGTTCTCACCAGGGACAGCCCAGGAAAGCAATGGCATGAGGACATCCTCGAGGTCCAGCTCTCAAACACACTTGAACCTCAAAAGCAAATCGTGGCTGTGCAGGCTGTGATGTTGGCAGCAGCCTCAGCCTGCCCTCACACACAGAGCAGGATATTTAAATGTTCTTTAGGCTCCCTCAGTGACACTACAAAGCAGAGACAGCTCTTTCTCAGCCTGGATGAAAACCAGATATTCCAGCTCTTTTTTACACCTGGCAGATATTGAAGATTATGTTGCAAATCATGAGGACCTGGGGATTTCACCTTCTTAATCAAATCAAGGCCTGTATTCCAAATCTCTCACCCCCGTGACTTTGCTCGCCCTTGGTGACAGGGTCTGTGTCGAGTGACTGGTCACCCTCAGCCCAAGGAAGGACCATCTGTGACATGGCCTTGCTCAGGGCAAGCAGTTGGGTGGGTTTTTTTCCCATTTTTCCTTGCAATTTCCAATAGTCTCGATAAAGATGTGCTGCCAGTTACACCAAAGTGTTCCCATTTCCAGCATGCTTTATAGTCACTTAAGGTTTTATTCTGCTGGGTAGTGACTTGCATTGGAAATGGGCATAAAATTGGACATGTTTGGGCTTAAAAAGTAGCAAACCTGGGCAGGCTGCACGTTCAAGAGAGGCAGAAGGAAAGATCTCTTTGTGAATTATTTGTAGAGCTAGGACAGAAGCCCCTTGCTCGCGAATTCAGAAAATAACTACAGAAATTCAAGGAAGAAAATCCCCCTCCAAACCAACTTTGAGCCTAATGCAGGATTTTCTGGAGACCCAGATTACTCTGTTTAGGTGAAGGATTCCCCACTGCTGTTCTGACCTGTACAACCGGTCCCTACAGGGAGCAGTTCCTATGCATCTGCAAATCCCGGGCGCATCTCTCCCTCCTTGCCCATCCCGCAGACGTGCCGGGGTGTCCCCTCCGTGTCGGTGGCACCGGGGAGCCCCGGCCGCGGTAGGTGGGTGGCAGAGGCGGGCGCGTGTGAACCCCAGTCGCTGGGTACATTTTCTTCCCTGCGCGCTGACACGGCTCCGCTTTTGTTTCCTGAGTAAATAGAAAAGCCACGGTGGCAGGAAGGAGAAAGGCAAGGCAGGGCTCGGCAAGCAGCGCCTGTTTACAATGACAAAGGGCTCTGCCACACTTCGGGGAGGAAATTTTCCTTCCAGACTTCAGGGCTCATTAAGTGAGTGGGCACAGCTAATAGGCTTTGTGTGCGAACGGCCCCAGCCTTGCAAGGTCCAGCTGTCACTGGGGCGAATGTCAAAAATAACAGCGGGCTCAGCCATTCTCCACCCCGCTCGGGCTTTAAAATTTATCTTTAAAAGGGGGAGGAGCAGGCAATGAAAAGTAGCAAGCAATTAATGGGAGACAAAAGCAAATGGACCCGCCGGGGCTGATTGCGGGAGGGGGGAAAGTCCCCCGGAGCTGGGCTGGAGGGTTGGTGGGGAAGAAATAGAAAAGCTGAAGAACCCTCCTGTCGAGCAGAAACTCGCTGCGGTGATAAACGCGCGGGGCAGGGCTGGGAGGATGCTCAGGAATTGAGGGTCCCGGCGGTTCCTCTCCCGGCTGGGCAGATGCAGCCGTCTCCCTGCCACGCGTCTCCGCTCCCCGAAATCTCCCTCGCAGATGGTGACTCCGAAACAGCGAGCACATGTCTTCCCTCGGATAATCCCGGGGTCAGGCTCCTCCGAAGTTTAGTCTCTCACTGCCAGCAGAAAGCTGACGAAATTATGCAGGAATAAATATGCTTCCATGTTTAACTTTTCTCTTTCACCCCATCCAATCTCAGCCTGCCCTGAAATAATATTTGCATGCGTTTGGTTTATCCCCTTGTCAGCTCCGTCTGGAGGGAGATGCACAAATGGCTCGTTTGAGGGTATTTGTGATTCATGTGATGTATCAATGGGAAAAAAAAAGGAATTTAAATCTCCAGAACTTTTAATAGCTTACAGTCTTGGCACCCACAGTCCCACGGAACGTGCCTACTGTATTTTTAGCTAACCTCGAGCTGACTTTGGTTTCAGGCAGCAACATCCCACACTCCAGAGCTTTCCTTTGTTTTAAAAAATGTACCCTTATGGCAAACCGAGCTATTCATGTTTTTAAAACACAAGGGTACACCCCTTCACTTTTCCTGCTGAAAACTGTTTTTCCATGAAATTTGCAGCTATTGGGTTTCTGCACCAAGGTGAGATTTTGCTTGATCAGCCTGAACTCATGGCATCTGCACAGTACTTTGTTACTTCTGGGTAGAGGACACGAGCCATGAGCAGTGGGTTCTGTGTATCAGACAATTTAGGGGTCAAACTATGGTTTTCAGACCAAGAAGTTCCATCCTTGTGAAACCCTGCCAGATCCCATGTCAAAAAATGGGCTTCCTGAAACAAAGGGGCTTGCAAGTGTTGGCCTCAGCACAAGGGTTTAACCAGATGGTTTAACATCATTTCTCTTTTCGGCAATAAGAAGTTCAACCCACAGAGGCAGTTTGGCCTCCCAGCACTGCAGAAGTACAGGTTGGGCCTTTCCTACCTCCAAGCCCAGGCAGAGCTCCAGGCTGCCAGGAAGGGCTGGGATGCACAGTGCTGTGAGGTCAAGGCAAAGGATGCCTGTGAGGATACATTCCCAGAGGAATTCAGGGCACCTGCTCCAGAGCCAGGCAGACTTGGAGAGGAGATGCTGACACATCTGATTAAATTCTGACCTCAAACAGTTGCACACCTTTCCCATTTCCCACTGCATTCTCTCTTTTCTCATGTGCAGATACGCTGCAATAAAAGACAAAGAAAATTCTTAGGAGGAAGTTTTGGGTTAGTTTGAGCCTCAAAATATGGCCACAGAAGAGGTGAATCACGCCTGGAAATCCTTGAGGATGCCTGAGAACAGCACAGAAATTTTGCCTGAATGAGTCACACTGAGGAGAGCTCGAGCTCTCAAAAGACGCAACAATACACCTTGATGGGAAGGAAGCGAAGAGAGGGAGCCTACTCCAAACACATCTGCTCAGATCCAGGGTTCAGCTTGTTGCACTTGTATGGGTAAATCTGTGCAAACAAACAGTTATTGAATGGGTCAACTGAGCAGAGTGGCTGAAGGAGCCGAACAATGGGGCGGTTTATTCACTTAATGTATGCCAAGGCCATTCACCAGGCAAGCACCTCTCAAGGAGCCACGTGACAAACGGACTCAATTTGCCGCTTGCCGAGGTCACGCGTTTGGGGTGCCACGGACAATATTTGTTACTGGGAGAGACAAGGACAGCGAGGGAGCGGCCTCATTTCCAGCACCTCCACGGTGTTGGGGTTTTGTTCTCTTTGATTGCACGTTGGGAGGAGAGAGGTTTTCTGAGCTCCTCAGTGAGATGTGATGCTTGTATCTCTGGTTTTTTCACCTCTCCAAGCCCTTTGGAAAGACTGGGAAGCCAATGTACGCTGCTGCACAATGCCATGTGTCCCTCTGTCACCAGTCCCTCCACCACCAGTGTCATGTCAGGTGGGATTTGGAGTCTAGCAGCGAAGGCAAGACGGAGCCATCAGCATCTGGAGAAGAGAACACAAAAAGCAGGGGATGAATTCAGGGTTTCATTCATAGTCAGCCTCCGCCTTCTGGATGCTGCAAAACACTCAGAGATTCAGCTGTACAAACAGTGGGTTTGACAAATTCATCCTCCCCTTCTGCCCAAGGACCCACCATGGCCACTCACAGCTTCCCTGCATTTATTTGCTATTCAAACAGATTTGATGGATAACTTTTCTTTAAAGTAAAGCGAGTTGATGGACCATGGCGGTCTCCAGTTGGAGCCTCTCTGCTGAGTGGAGGTGAAGGGATCACAGGCTGCAGTTGATCCCCACTTGTTGATGGAGGGTTTGTCCAACCCTCCTTAACCTGCAAAATCCACTGCTGGTGGTGAATGCCCACCTTTGACACAGGGCAGGACTTGAGGAGCGAGGGTGATGGGAGGGGGTTTGACACCATCTGCACATTCAGGTGGGGATATGCTCTGCATGAGACAGCACAGGTCACCCAGAGCCATCAGACAGCTGGAGAGCAGGATCTAAACACCTCTTTGATGTATCACCCCAGATTTTCAGCAAAAGACAACAGCAGGGGCAAACAGAAGAATAGGCTGATGAAGGAGGGAAGAGGAGGAACAAGAGAGGTGTCAGGAAAGGGAGAAAGGACAAACAGACTGGGCAGGATGGTGCTGCACTGGGGGCAACACCCCGCACCCCCAGGCTTGCTGGGCTGGAGGCTGGGACAGCCTGGCTGACGGCCCCTCCAGAGTCTGCCCAAAGAAGATGGAAATCTGGGGGCACACACTGTGTAGCCTCACCTCTCTTCCCGCACCCACGGGTCCCCTTCCCCCTCACGCCGGGCCTGACAGGATTTCCTACGCATCTGTATGCAAATCACAGGCTGACGCACGGCGAGAGGCACTTTGTTCCGAGCATCCCCGGCACAGCTGCTCTGCTTCCCGGGGCCAGCCGGGCCGGCCCGAGCCCCTCCGGCCAGACACACCGCGGGGCTCTGGACACGGCCACACCGGCTAAAGCCTGGCACGCATTTAGGCAAAGACCCCCGCGCTGCCCGCTCCACAGCCAGGGTCTGCCGTGAAGCGTTGAAGGGTCTGGGATAGGGGCAGGGAAAAATCAATCTGCCTTTATAAAGTATCAGGGTAGGTCTTTGGGAAAGCAGAAGGTAAAGAGGGACAATGCCTTGGAAGACCAAACCAGAGTATTTTTTGTATTGATGTGGCTCCTCGTGTCCAGCCCAGTGCCTGGCTGGGAAACAATCTGCTTCCAGGCTGGAAAACGATTTCTTGCAGCTGAGACTTGGTGGCAGAGCTTCAGTTCCCTCCAGCCCCAGAGACACAAATCACAGCCACCACTGCCCCCAAATACGATACCTTTGGATTTCTTCAGTGTCTCAGCTAAACCACTCCTTCTTCTGCCTTCTCTTTGGATTTTTTTTTTTTCAGTTAGAAACCCATCATATTCTGGGGGGAAAAAGAAACCCAACAGTATCTATTGTCTCAAAAACCTATTTATTTTCAGCAAGAAGTGTTTACAGGACCCCAGTGAGCTCCCAGCAGTCTCTGCAAACAGAGAAACCTGAAACACTTTGGGATGTGATTTTTCAATCGACCAAGACAGGAGCACTAGAAATCTCTGCCGATGATAAAATGAGCCATTACTCCCCAAAACAGAGGCCAAGGTTTGAGCTGCTGGCCCTGAGGAGCTGTGTGAGGTGACTGATGGGATGGGCAAACCCGGACAGCCACCACCTCACTTCCTCACTACTGGAAATTACAGCAAATATTGGGGAAGCAACAGGAAACACCCCATTGAGGTGCGTGGTGCTTTCGGGATACGCAAAAAAACCCCAAAAGGTGGCTTTTTACCAGCGTCAGGTTTATGGTCTGGCTCCATACATGGCCAGAGTTACCAACCTGTGTGCAAACTCCTCGTGCCTCTCTGGTGCATCTTCCACCCCAGTCGTCATTTGCAACTCAAACAGCCGGTGCCTCAGGGGATCTGTTTATTTTCTTCTTTCTGCTGGACGAGATTCTCTGGCTCAACACTTTATAAAAGCAGATTTTATTTTTCCCTTCATCCCATGCGACACAGATGCAAATGGGGAACAGTAGGATGCCAGCTTATCTTTTATTTGTGCTTTTAGGTTATAATTGCAGTCTGAATCACTGACTTTTAAGTTACGCTACATTCTGCCTCAGCAGAGAAAGGGAGAGGAGCGGAAACAGGGAATGATTCCTTGAAGTTCAGTAACACCAAGCAGCTTTGCTTTCAGACAAAAAGGCATTTGCAAGTGTTCCTCCCATTCGTTAAAGGCGCAAACTATTGCCATGATGAAATAATAAAGAGAGTTAATTGAGGTGGGGGGGCGGAGGGGTGGGTATCGAACGAGAAAGGCTGCTTTGGTTCCTGTGTGACCATTGTGCTCATGATCGTGGTATCTGTTATCTAGCTGTGTTTTTAGGGAGCTCAGAGCGTTTTACCTCACCCCAAAAATCAGCATTTCAGCGGGCTGCAAAGCCGAGCTCTCCAGCCGCGTGAACCCCATCTCCTGGTGCAGCCCTGCGTGGAGCTGGTGAGGGAATGTCACCGCTGCCTGTCTGCTGTCACCGCATCCGTCCCGCTCCCGCCGGGGCTGGCGAGTCCAGCCATGCCCTGACCTGCATTAACATTTCCCGCAGGAGCCGGGGCTGCCGGCCCCGCACGGCCGCAGACGGGGCAGGCAATAAAGCAATCCCAGCCCTGCCGGCTGCTCCGGCAGCGTGCGAGACACCTGGAGAGCCCGGCCATCCTCCCCTCCTCCTCGCCCTCCGCAGGGATGGGGAGTGTGAAGTTATAAATCCCCGAACAACACGGGCTTAGCCATGGAAAGGGTATTTGCACTCGATGCTGAGTCCTGATTTCCTTTTGAAGGCTCTACATGTTTGATTAGCCAAGTTCAGCAGCCCCATAGCATCAGGTCAGGGTAATTAGAGACCTTGTGTTAATGAGTAAACAATGACTCGAAAGCCTAATTGACACTTCCAAGCCCATGCATGTTGCTAATTGCCAGAGCCAGACCCACAGCCCCCCGTGTTAAACCCTCCCTATGAATAAGAGTTATCCCCTCTGTCGGCAGCACCGGGAGATCTCCAGCAGCGGGGCAGGGGGAGGAATGCGAGGGGCTGGGATGGGCGCTGCGAAGGGAGAGTGTTGGAATGGGTGCTCTGTGCCTTTCTCCCTGCTCAAGGTCCATCCTGAGGCTCCCGGGCAGACAATGTCACCGCGCCCTGCCCTGCGTGCCCCCGGCAATGACCCCGCAGGACCACCCTCCTCGGAGGGGAAGGGCAGGCGGCCGCCCCGCTCCAGCAGCCCTCTCAATCTTCCCCGGACAAAGCCTGTCTCGGGGAGCGGGTCCTGGGGAGGGGGCCAGGGCAGGGCTGTCTGGTGGGAAGTGTCAAGACTGGGTCGCACGGCGGAGAGTCCTGGAGGAGCAGAGGGAGAGCTGGGGTGAAAGGGCAGCCCTCCCTTCCCACCAGCCGCCCTCCCCACCGCCTGGGCTCCCCCTCCTGCCCTTTGCTCCTCTGCCCTGCTGCTCCCCCAGCCTGGCCTCGGAACGAGGGAAATCCCAGCACAATTCACGGGGTATTTCACTCACAGATAATTTACGGACGCAGCATCTGCTGGACATGGGGTGGACACTGGACTTAAACTCAGCTTTCACACTCTCTAGCCTTGTTCACAGTAAATTTGGGTGTTATTCAGGCAGTTGGACTAGGTGATCATTGCAGGTCCATTTCAACTGAAATTATTCTATTCTATTCTATTCTTCTTCGTTTTTTTTTTTTTTGCCTAAAAATAACCCCAAAAAGAGCTAAAAGTGCCTCTTTGTCTGATCCCAGTTGTAGATCTAGTGCAGTTCATCCAGGCAAACTGCACGGAGAAACACAGCCCGAGGATCATGCCTCATCCCATGGGAGCTCAGCCTTGGCTAGGGTGTGATGGAAACACCAACACAACCTTCATTTCTTTCCTCTGCACACAGCAGGGGCCGAAACCTGTCTCATCAAGTAAAGCCTTCCTTAAATTAGGTTGATATTACGGACTTAAGAAGCTCTTGGTGATAGGATTGACACAGACAGGCTAAAACAAACACCTGAGCTGAAAGCAGAGGTGCAGGCGAAAGACAGCAAGTCATAAGAGCTTTGAAATGCCCCCCAGCTCACAGCTTGGATGTCCTGGTGAGAGACATCCCTGTGGCTCTGCCTTTGCACAAAGGAGAATCAGAGATTGCAAGCGGGAAATGGGTGTTTCCTTCATGTCAAAAAGAGACAAAACCCCCTTCACCAGAAACCAGCACCCCCACCCCCAATGAATTTGCCAGCCAAAATCGGTTCTATCCCAGCTGATTTCCCATCCGCACATCCATCTCTAATCATGAAAATTAATTGCGAAAATTAATTTTGAGGCGTGCTGGTATTGACATATCCTGATGCCTGGGTGAGGGCAGCACCACTTTGGGCTGCAAGCCCGGGTTGCAGCCCTTGTCCCTGCAAGCAGAGCTGTCCCCAGCCCCACGTGTCCCCATCCCAGGCTCCAGAGTCCCCAGGCAGTGTCCGGGTGTGAGGGAGCATCGGGCACAGACCAGATGCATACTTCTATATGAGACTCACTAATGGCCTTTCAGGTACAACATTATTATTTTCCTCTAATGGCTGCTTTTCTTTCTTCCTCGCTGGCTCATAAAAGGCACATCATAACTACAGAGGGAGGGGGAAAAAAAAAAAAGGCGAAAGCTTTGCAAATTACAGCAATCAGAGAGCCTGGACCATTAGCAGCATCTGGGACTGCATTTTACATAACAGTGGACACTTTCTTTGAAACAATTACAGCTAATAATGAATTAGGATTGACTGGGCTGTAAACGTTTCAAATTGCAATTCAGAGACTGTCACTCTTCACCATCCCCTTCTCGCTGGAAAAAGCCCTTTTAATTCTCGGTACTCTGTGAGGTTCTTGGGAGGAGATGAGGTTCTCCGTGGCCACGAGTGCAAGGTCCTGTACCGTGGTCTCATCCCGAGCTCTGATGGATTTGGGATCTTGCCTCCAAATGCAGATGCTTCAGGGAAGAGTTTACGGTGTAAATTGATGTATCAGGGTGGATCAGCAGGCTGTCCTTCTCTGTGAAGGAACTGCTTTCCAAAGGGGTGAAGGGATAGCTCCTCCCTAAGCCACGCTGAGGAGTTGCTGTGGTCCGTGGGGTGTCCTGTCTGCAGCTGCCCCAGCCCCTGTGAGCCCAGTGCTTCCCTGACTCTCCAGCTCAGTCTATTCCCATATTTCTGTCCCATACTGTGGGGTCTGGGGCTCAATCCTCACATCTACCAAGGCTGTACCCTGGTGGTGGCTCAAAATCCATCACAGGCTGGGGCTTCTTCTGCCTCACCTGGGGCCATGACCCCCTCCAGCTGTTGGGCATTTCAAAAGTGTGTGAGTTTAGTATAAACCAAAAAAGTTTTTTGAGGATGTGAGCTCTTCTCCCCTGGTTTCTGGGGGTTGCACTGGCTCTGCAACGCTTGAGAACACACCATACCTGCCAGCACAGGAGTCATTCCTGGGCCAAGAATTCCCTGTGTGCCCCATGTACCTCCAGATGCCCCGGACAGAGCAAGGACAGAGCTGGGGGGTCACTGGGGCTCAATCCGCCCCCATTGCCAGCACCAGCCCCTCCAGCCAGGCTGTGAGTCCGCATGCTCAACCTCAGCAGCTGCCTCAACCACACAGGTACCTGAAGAGAAAGTTAAGAAAAAGGCATCAATCCCTTCCCTTTTGCTGGAATAAAACCCTTCCTTTAAAAGGCAGCAAATACAGAGGGGGAGATTGAGAGGAGGGAACGCTCGGGGCCCTCTGTGGGAGCGCAGATGTGCTGTAAATGGGGTGCTGTCTACCCGCTCAAAGCCCCCTTCTCTCCCGAGCTGGCAGGTCCTAAAAAGCCACTTGTTCTGCAAGTTGGCGGCTGTCTCACCCATCGTGTCACCTCAGGTCTCGAAGATCGTTCACACAGGCTGATGCTCCTTCCCGTTACCAGGAGATCACCAGTCGCACACTGAAGCAGAGGGGACATGAAGAGACAACAAGGACCCCAAATCTCCCCAAACCCCAGCCTTTCTAGAGGGAAAAGCAGCATATTCAAAGATGAAAGGAGGCAGAATCAACCTTAAGCAAAAGAAACCCCACACTCCTGTGTCTGATACACCCTGAGGAACTGTTTTGTGCCTAGTGATGACATTTGAGTTTTGAAATCTCAGCAAGATGCTCCAGTGTCAGCAAGGCACAGACCATGGCTGTCACCTCTTGCACCCCGGACACACCTCTCCTTCCACCTAAACCTGCCAGGTTTTCATTAACAGCATCTCTTTCCCATCTTTGGGAAACCTGAAACCTGGCACTAAGCACGCCTGGCAAATGGCTGCCTGTTTTACCAGAGATGGCTTGCACCAGCCTTAAAACTCTAATTATAGAAGAATAACAAGGCTCTAAAGCTCAGAAGCACTTAGATATTATTTCAAGCCAGCCAACGAGGAAGTTACAGCTGCTGTAATTAAACATGACACGGAGAAGTCAAGCATTAAACGCAGGTTCATTAAGAAAGCGCAGGGACTCGGTGATCCATAAAGGCAGGACCTTGTAGTTGTGGGCCAGCTGGGGAGAAATTCAGAGAGGGGAAGTCTCACCCATCCACCTCGAAAAGGCAGCAGCAAAAAGCTGCTAATCGTGTTTGCATGACGATAACGAGCCACTGGCAGGACTTTCTGGAAGACAGCTCAGTTGCTGGCTGTGGTTGGGTTCCCAGGCCACCACCCCATGCTGGGACACCAGCCAGGCACTGTGTAGGGTCAGCCCCCGGCCCCACAGCACCCAGAGCTTCCCTTGCACCTGTGTGAACAAGCTCTTACACTCACATGTGAAAAGAGAGACAAGGTGGGATCCTGCCTTCTCCTGCCTTCTCCTTCCTGGTTCCCTCCCAGCTTCCATGCCCTCAGGGGGCCATGCTCCAGGGACCCAGCCCAGAGCCCTCAGCCTCTCTCAGGAGCCTGCAAACCAGCATGCACTAATTAGGCAGCTCTCTGGGCTGGTTCCTCTAGTCCTGCAGAATCTGGAGGGAAGCATCCCAGGCAGGGACCATCTCGGGGAGCTTCAGAGGAGCAGAGGTGGGAATTCCTATGATTCCAACTGCAGGATACCCCATTTGCTAGTTTTCAATTTGCAGATCTGGCAGCCATCTGTGTTTATTACAAAAAAATCTCCCAAACCCAAGAAAATGCTCTTGTTATTCAGGTGCTGCTCCACCAGCAGATACCTCGTGCTCCTCGAGCTGCTCTCACTGGGTGCAGGGCAGGATGGGGCTGAGCCTGGTGGTCTGTAGGTGCTGGCACGGGGCAGGGCTGTTTAGTAAAGCCCAGGGCTTTTTCCACGTGGGAACAGCAGTGGGAAAGGGAGGCAGACGGGCACACTGGGACCCCACAATTCCCCATGCAGCGTCTTGGGGACAGGAGCCACGACCACAGAAGCAGGACCATAACCTACCACCCCACTGAGACCCCCAAGGGGAGGAAAACCCACTGGAGGGGGTGGAAACGTGCCACAGAAATAGACACTAATCCCCAACCACCTCCAGACCTGAAAAAAAAAAATAAATAAACCCCATCAAGATGCAGAAGAGGGGACGAAGAATAGAAGAAAGGAGGACGAACAGCGCGACCCCCCCTGACCCGGAGCGTGCAGCCCCGGCTTTGTGCGAGCCCCTTCCCCCCTGCGCCTGCCCTACAATCAGGGCAGCTGCCTGGAACGGGGCCGGCTGCCGTGGAGGAGAGGGCAAGGGGGCAGAGAGTAATTTATTTACTCCTCACAATGTGCTGTTTGAACAGACTCCCAAAGAAAACGGAGGAGGAAGCAACACTCTGCCAGGCGGGAGGAGGAGGGGGATGCGGGGCTGGGGGAGATGGTCCTAAATGGATTAAAAATTTACCCTGCAACTGTGGGGCTTTAATTGATACATGGGGAGGGGGGGAGCGGTAAAATTTCCCTCTAATTGTATTAAAGATACACTAATTAGGTTGATTAAAAACAGAGAGGCTGTTTCTTTCTTTCCCCAGAAGGCCTAAGGGATGGTGATGGGGAGGGGGGAGAAGTGCAAACAGATTGGAGTTTAAAAAAAAGAATACAAGAGAGAGAAAAGTGCTCAGCCCCTGTGAGAGGTGCAGACCCATCAGCTGCCCGGGGCACCATGAGAGCAGGAGCAGTCTCCCAGGAATGGTAGGATGGCCAAAGCTTCACCTTCCCCCAGAAATGAGGCGTCAAGTTGGCAGAGTCACTCTCAGCAGCTTCAGTACCCCAAAATCCAAGGCTTTGTTTAGCTGCAATGCCCTAAAATTGGGGTTTACATTAATTTTTGGCCCCGTTTTGTGAACTTTGGATCTTCCTTATCTACATCCTTATCTACACAAATATCTGTAAATCTTTGTGGGTAAATAGATGTGCACATGTATCAACTTTAAAATACAAGCTGTACTTTTGCCCCAAAAACAACAAACCTGGCACAGTGGTTTAACTGCTTAGTCCCTGCTCAGGTGACCCCAACCATTAGAGACCAAACACACTGAAAGGGAGAGGGTGGGCAGGTTCATCTCCATCACCAAAATCTCCCATTGCAGGTGCTTTCCTCCTCTTTTCACTTTCTGATCTCGTTTCTCGCTCACTGATGCCAACCCTCAGCCCAGAGCCCACTGAGAGGGGTCTGACAGCCCCTCTGAAACCCTCTGTGAACTTCTTAGCTGGGAATTCCTGCTTTGAGGAGCCACCTGACCTTTCCTCCTTCTTAAGAAGGACAGAAAAGTACTTTTCAGCCTAGGGGAAAGTTTCCCTGTGAGAGGTTTTATTGCTCGTGTGTGAGGCAGTTGCTAATTGATCTGTCAAATGGCCAAGCTGTAAAATGGGAATGGCAAATAAAGAGCTGTGACTTTAAGGGAGATAAACAATATTGTGTCGGGTTTTTTTTTTCCTTCCTTCCTCTTCCAAATGACCATTTTATCCTTAGTCTGAAACCACGGGATGAAGGGCAAACTCAAATTGAGGAAGGAAGCTTGATGATTTCTGATGCTTCCATTACTGCATAATCAAGGACTAAAACTGCAATCAACAGAACCGCCTTTGCAACCCAGCAGCTTTCAAAAAACTCAAGTGAAAGGGAGATAATTTTCTTTGTGGGACTTTATGTTCCTGAACCACCACCTCCCTTCCGCCTTATTTTCTTAATGTTTGTTTAGGAAAGAGAAGTGGAGGGCTCCAAGGAGACAGGCGGGCCTGGATGAGCGCAGTAAAGTGTGGTTTAGGTTGGAAGGGACCTTTGAAGGTCATTTATGCAGAGGTTGAGTGCAGAGTGATACAGGACAAAGGCATTGCAGCCCTGAGAAGGCAGCTAGTCACCAGAGAAAGCCCTGGAATGGTTTGGCTTGGAAGGGACCTTAAAGATGCTCTCGATCCCAGCCCCCGCCAGGAGCAGGGACGCTTTCCACTCGACCAGGCTGCTTTGTGTTTTAGCAGCAAAGGTGCCATATTTCATCAGCCCCACCTAGAGCTTGCTGTGAGCCTCTCCTGTGGCAGGAGTTGGTGCTGGGACTCCGGTTTGGCTGCCAGCAGGTTACTGCCAGCTGCTGTGACAAGAGGGTCAGGGGTGAATCAACTCAATTTCTCCTCGTCCAGCAGCACCAGCCAAGCCTGCAGGGCTAACCTGAGCCTCTATTGGCCGTGCCCATCAACACCCCAACTCCTGGAGCCAGGACTTTGAAACCAAATATAAAACCTCGGCATTTTCTTCCATTTTCCCTTTAATTTAGGCAGCGTTGAGGCTTTGGCAGGGAGAGGGTGTGCAATTGCTGGGACTGCAGCAACAAGCAATGCAGCAGAGCCCGGCTCCTTTCATCTGCAAGTGACGGGGCACGCACAGTGTGCTCTCCTCTTGAAAGCATCTCTTGGCTTCAGAGGCTTCCCCGGCCCCTTTGACAAACACCTCAAGCCTTTGTAGGTGACTATCACACTCTGCCACAAGTGACACGTCCCACCAGCTCCTTCCTCCCCTGCGCGAAAAGCATCACTTGAAAGGCAGCTTTTGATGGCGTTTGACTCGGCCCACTTTGAACAGCCTCGGAGCGGCAGCAGTTGGATCTGGCTGGAGGGGGCCCCGTACATGCCCAGGGTGTGCCAGGGGGTTGGAAGGACGGTGGTGGCTCCTGGGAGGTGGGAAACACTCAGAACTGTGTGAACAACCCATCCTGTTGCACTGCAGGGCTGTCTGCCCCCCTCCACCTCCACACGCTCCCCTGGACGGAGCGCCGAGACAATTCCCTGGGGTCATTTCCATGCTCCAAGGCAGCCACTGCTCCAACCAGTGGTACCACAAGGGAGTAGGAGGAAGAGAAAGGGGCATCAGCACCATCACCCAGCTCCCCACCTGCTCCAGCTTCACTCCCCATCACCAGGTCCCCTTTTGCACGTCAGGTGCTCTTACCACTCTGATTCTAAAGGAATAAAAGGTGAATAAAGCTCTCACTGCAAAATCCCGCAATTACAGAATCCTTTTGCACCATGGAAATGACAGCTGAGGTTGTAAGGCAGTGGAAACCTCAGCTCGGCTGCCCAGGTTGCCCATTGCTCACAGCTTTCCGTATACACAGAGCAGCAATTTATTTTTTCAGTACTACCGTGTTTGCTGGGAAATTAAGTTTTAGAAGGACTAAAAATATTAACAAATTTAGGTTGAGAAAATGGGAGGAGGAGGAGGAGAGCGGATTTTAAAAATGTCAAAACACTCAGATGCAGCATTTTTAATGAAATGTTTCACTTCAGAAATGCCAAAACATTTTGTTTTGACATTTTCAAAGTGAAACTTAATGATTTTTTTTCCTTAGGAACAGCATGGATTGCTTTGTAATAACCTGAGTTAAAGAAAAAGGAACGAGGAGAAAACTTTCCACCGTCCTTCCAGCAACACATTGACATAGAAAGAGCATTTTCTTCCCTCCTCCTGCCACTTTGCCAACAAATTTAGGCATTTTCTGTTTCACTTCACATTGCACTAATGAGTTTCCCTCCTTTTCTGCACTGAAAACAGGCCCTCGCCTTAGCCTGGCTTCCAAGATCCTCCCTTCTGGAGGATCTCCTGCCCACTGCTGCTCTCCTGGCCCAAAGAGGTTTCAAGACAAGCAGCTTCCTTGGAGGAAGAGCTTCCTCCTGTGCTGTTTGGCTGCTGAGTGTCCTGGAGAATGAAACCTCTCTCTGTGCCATCACCCAAGCCCGAAATCACACTTTTCCTTTGGTGCGTGATCCAAATGAGTCCATGACTTTACCTGGAGCGCTGTGTCCAGCTCGGGAACCCCCAGCAGAAGAAGGATGTGGACCTGTTGGAGTGAGTTCAGGGAAGGACAAGAAGATGCTACAAGAGCTGGAGCCCCTCTGTTCTGGAGCCAGGCTGGGAGAGCTGGGGATGTTCAATCTGGAAATGAGAAGAATCTGGGGAGACCTTAGAGGCCCTTCCAGTGCCTAAGGGGGCTCCAAAAGAGATGGAGAGGGGCTTTGGACAAGGGCATGGCCAGGACAAGGAGGAATGGCTTCACACTGACAGAGGGCAGGGTTAGATGGGATATTGGGAAGAAATTCTTCCTTCCCTGAGGGTGGGGAGTCCCTGGCACCGGGTGCCCAGAGAAGCTGTGGCTGCCCCATCCCTGGAAGTGTCCAAGGCCAGGCTGGACGTGGCTGGGAGCAACCTGGGAATAGTGGGAGGTGTCCCTGCCCATGGCAGGGAGACTGGAATGAGATGAGCTTTAAAGTCCCTTCCAACCCAAACCATTCTGGATTCGTGGTTTGGTATCACACCCAGATCCCTCGCAGGACAGACGGCAGAGGGTTGGTGCACAGCCAGCAGCATCCTGAATCCTGAGCCCTCCTCCTCCATACACAGTAATAAAATGGGCCATGAAAGTTTATCAGCCATGAACCAAATGACTGTTTACATGTGTTTATTATGCACTTACTTGTGGTCTGCAACCCTCCTCCGAACGCCTTGCTCGTAACAGCCCCTGTCCTGTGCTGAGAGCCTGCAGTCTAGCACTGACCAGGGCAGGCTTGGGAACTGGGAAGGTGTTTCTGGAATCAGCCTGCATGGAAAGGACATAAAAAGAAGCTGAGTAACACTCGACCTTGGGTTGGGACCAAGGAGCATCAGGCATTCTCCACTTGCTTTCGGGCATTGGGTGGGGACTCTTCAGCTTGGCAGGAGGAGCCCATCACATGGCACAAATCCAGGCCAAAGGGCCCCTCTGGATAAAAATAACCCTTGCAAAGGGAGAAAAACAAACAGGAGTTTCAAGCTGTGGAAAGAGTAAACAGAAGCTCAAATCCCCAAAATGAAGTGAATTGGGTACCTTTCACAGCCCCCTCGGGTCACCTCCCAGCCCATGGATGAACGGCTGCAGCTGGGGAGCTCCAGAGCTGGAGCAGCTTTTGGCTCCTAGGAAAGGAGGATGGATGTTTCCTCCCCACAGGCAAAGAGCTGATTCTTTGCAGGGAATGGCAGGAGCTGATGCAGTTATGGGTAAATACGTAAATCCAAAATGCGTCAAAGAAGAGTGAAGCTACGTGAGGAAACAAATGCAGACTTTTGTCACTTCTTGCTGGAAAATGCGCATCCAAAGAGGAGCAGGGACAGCAGGTGGCATCACTCCATGGGAAGCCAAACCCGGCAAACCTTGGCAAATTTTCATGGGGGGAAGGAGGTAGAGACCCAGACAAGCCTGGCCTGCCCCTCACCTGTGCCGGGCCAGGCTGGAGCAGGGTCAAAGCTCAGGAGAAGGTGAACCAAGCCCTGAGCAGCCTTTTCTTTTCCAGGCTCAGACACACGTTCCACAGTGGGACATCTCTCTTTGCTCAGTGCAGAAGAGATCAAAAATAATGAACTGCTTGCACAGCCCCTGCACATGCAGACCTGTGTTTGCATATGGAAATGAAATCCTTGGGTAGGCAAAGCCAAGCACATCCAATGGATTTACACCAGGCTCCTTACCGAGGCTTTCTTGAAGTGTCTCCATAGTGCCAAGGCTCATGGGCTGAGCCACAGCGTGTCCTCGAGCGGCTGATGGCAGGGCGACAGGGAAGTGTTTGAGGACGCTCCTGACCACAGTGGCACTGTGGTTATCCCTGCAGCAAGGCCAGCTCCGTGCTCCTCTGAGTGGGGATTGGACCCAAAACCCCTCCATTTGCTAACAAGAGTCCTGCATCCCATTTAAAGGACAGTGCTGCCTGTTAAGGTATATGCCTTAGTGCTGCCTATTAAGCAATTTACTCATTTCTAATTAAGATTATTCAGTATAGCAGGTTTTGTGCTTGCAGCTGAGTTCTCCCAAGTGGCCACGGGCTCAGCAGGAGGAAAAGAGCTTCAAGCAACCATCCTCTGCAAGGAGAGGCATTTTGTGGCAGTAAAAAACTACGGGCAGAAAGAAACAGCCCCCAAAATGTGAACTGTCCCTTTAATTTCTGTCAAGGCTAAAGCCCACAGACTACAAAAACAACATTTTAATTTAAATTCCGATTCCACATTCATTCATGGGAGCTGGCTCCGAGCGGGGATTTCATTAAAGGCTTTAATAGATTTTATAGGACTTGTCAGATCCGGAAAGGTTATGGAGCAAATGCATTTTCTCTGCTTCCAGAATTTCAACAACGGCTCGGTAAACAAATTTACCATGAAAATGCAAAGAGTCCAACCTTGTACAGACAAGGAGAAATGAACTTCATCTGAGTGACTTAAAGGCATCGAGATTCACTCTCCGTCCCTTCCCAGCTCGCTTCCCTCCGCTCTTTTCCCCTGGCATGCTGTGCAGCTTAGAACAAGTTTCTTTCTGTTTTGGTGGAAAACCAGAAAAGGAGAAACATCTTTTTCCATGGATCACACTTGGATTCAGAGCTATTAATAAATAATGGCAGCTTAAGCAGCAGTGCAGGGATGGGGGGCTTAGAGGGGCTGCTAAGAGAGCTCTCATCCAAGATCAGCTCAGACCTTGAACAGCTGATGGACTCAGGACAGGGGGTTACGCAATGAGATATTGTTTTTCCAGAAACCCCTGGCTGTTTGAGGATAGATGTGCTTCAGCTGGTGAAGGTGGTGTGATTGGGAGACTGAGCAGACAGGAGAGTTTACGACAGCCCCGCCTTTGCTCCTGACCCATCGAGGGCTTCATGAGCCCTGCCTCAGGATCTTCTTGACCAGCCCTTGCATTGAGCCAGAGAACGAAGCTGATTTTGGCTGAACAGCCATAAATGCACAAGTTCTGGCAAAATATTTTGCCAGAGTCGTTTCCACCTGCATTTTAGCCCTTGACAAATCAGGCCTGAAGGCAGGTCCCGATGTCAGGCCCAGGAAGGAGGCCCCCAAGGCTGGCTGGTGCAGGCAGATGTCCCACCTTGGGGACATGGTGCCATCGGCCGCAGGATCCGTTCTGGGGTGGCTGCACTCACCAGTGATCGGGAGGTGTCGGGCATCTCTGGTGAGAGCCAAACTGCAGGAATCAAAGGCTGATGCCTTGGCAACCGAGTCATGGCAATGCTGAATAAAGTGAAGAAAAGGCCTCTTGTTTTTGGATGAGCTCTGTAAACAGAGATGAATGTCAGAGGAGATTTTGCCTGAGCATCATTTAGAGGCTGTATAGTGGCATCACAGGGAGAAATCAGCTCAGAGAAAATTATAGCTAATGCAAACCTCCAACCAAAACCTTTTTTTCTGTTAGAGGGTAAGACAAGTTGATGACTTTATTATTATTATTATTACGATGATTATTTTCCCTCCTTATGACTTTGCAATTTGAGATTGACAGGTCCTAACACAGCTGCTCTGGATGCTTTCCCAGCTCCACAAAGAGAGAGGCAGAGTGAAAAGCAGCCGGGCGGTTCAAGAGCCGCTGGCGGGGCGGGAGTGGGACTCGGCAGCTCCACCACAGAGACCCCATAGATGTGGGACCCTGTGCCGAGAGGTGTCGAACATCTGGGAGTCCCTTTCACTGGGAACAGGCACTGCAGGTGGCTGGGACGTGGCTGGCAGCTATGCTGTAATTATAGGAAGCCGGGGAGAGAAGCAGATTTAAATCAAGTGACTACTGAGTTAAAGCATGAGAATTCCTGTGTAATTTATGGTGCATTAAATAGCCTAAATATTCTCTCCTCGTGAGTTACTCTAATAGCAAAAAGCTCTCATTTCACAGCAGCGTTTTCTGTGATTCACCTTAATCTGGATTTTTCTTCCTAGCTGGCAAGTACCACGGTAAAATTTCCTCCTCTGCTGAGTGGTATTTTCTTCAAATGCTCCAAGTTCCTTAGGACATCAGCTTGCTAAACTCCTGTTACATCGACCAAGAGTGAAACTTTAAACAAATTCACCAAATAGAGTCTCAAAAGCACCTCAGAAAGGTTTATGGCTGTACCTGGGAGACATGGATGGATGGATGGATTGTTATTTGTGAGGTGTCAAACAGCCTGGATGGAGTTTCTGAAGACTCATCTATCCCAGCTCAAGAAGGGGTCACAGACTATGCAATCACTTACAAGGCAGAGAAAACCATGTTACATTAACCCAGCTGAGCGTGATCAGCACAGCAGAGCAGAAAGTCAGAGAGGAGACTGACAAGCACAGAAAACCTCTGGATATCCCTGATCCACCCTCCTGCTCTGATCAGGCCTAAGTTTGAAGTTAACTCAGAACGTCAGAGCCTTGTCCAGTCAGGCTTTGAAAACCTCCAAGGATGGGGTTGGCACAGTCTCTCTGCCTGCACAACTTCTGTTTAAACCCCTCTCCTTTATCAGGAGCCACTTTTCCCTCTTGGCTGTGAGGCACCAGCTTGCACCACAGCTTTTGGGCTGCTGTGATGTGTGGTTTGCTGGGAGCACCCCCCCTCCATGTCCCCGTGGACACTTCCAGGTGTTTCCCGTGTAGATTTCTGGAAGCAGGAGCATGCACAGAAAATTCTCTCAACTCATTCATCCAAGCCTGCAAAGCGACCTTAGTCCAGCCAGGGCTGTGAGCTGACCCAAAAACCCAGAGCCAGCGGGCTCCAAGAGCCAGCAGCAGGAAAACGCTATCCACAGCAGAAGTCACAAAGAAGTAGGAAAATCTTCTTCCTGCTGCCATCTGCAGTTCGGAGTGTGGCAGGAGGCTGGGCTGAGAGCCAGGGGAAGGCAGGGAAGGGAAAGGCTGAACTCCGGTATTTATCACAGCTCTTCCCAGCCAAGGCTCCTCCACCAGCTCCCGGGAAGCTGCTGCCATCTACTGATGTGAGGGCGGGCCGGCACAGGGATCAACAGGCAGGATGGAAACAACTTCATTGCGGATGAGCTACACACACCCCAGAGCCTGGAACGGGAGGTTGGGTCCCCACTCTAAAAGTTTTCTCCCTCAGAAGAGACCCAAAGCCAGCCTCAAGCTTGATGCGCTGCACAGCGTGTCCTGCTCAGCAGTTTCTCCCCAGCTGAAGTGAGAGGATGGCGGCTGGAACACCCTCAGGCACCTCCTCGGTGCTTCTCTGAGCTGGGTGTCCCAGCATTAACTCGTCACTGCAAAAAGCCCTTCCCTGCTGTGAGGAAGACCCTGAACCCCAGTGACCCCGGCCCCACCACCACACCCTACCACTCTTACGCGTTCTTTGGTGTCCCCAGGGGTTTTCCCCAAAGTCCTGGTGGAATAGAGCTCTGCCATGCCAAAACACCAGCAACAAGACCCCCACACACATAGCCAGGGCTGGGTGTCCAGGAAGACACCTGCCCTTCCCCTTTCCTCCCTGAAACTCCCCCAGAACTGAAAGCTCTTACGCGGTGTTTTTGACGCAGGTTGGTCTCCCCCTCCCCTGCCCTGCTCTCCTGGTCAGATGTGATGACATGAGGGGACAGTGTCCTCTCAGTGCCATCCCCCTCAACTCTGAAAACTGCTCTGCAAACTCCAGATGGGATTTTAGTCCTGTTCCTCCTCCAGGAGCATAACATTTTTAGTCTCCTGCATATCTTCTTCCAGAAGTAGCTAATGGCAAATGGAAGAATTCCTACATCTGCGCCTCCCCGGGCACCATGCAGAGCTTTCACAGCAGGAAAGGAGACAGCAGGAGAATGGCTGAGTAACTTCATGGCTTAAAGTCAAAAAATCCTGTTCCGTACATCTTTGGCTTCCTCTGCATGATTAAGTTGCACATTCATCCTCACCAGGCGGCTTTTGGATCTGCTGCTCCTCCTTCCCTGTGCAACTTGAGTGGTGGGTTGGATGGAGAGGGTCCCCTCTTCCTTCAAGAGAGGGGATAGAGGAAGTCAAACCGCACCAAAAGGCCAGGGCAGAGCTGTTCTAGGCAAGCAGCGATGACAAAGGGACACACAGGCCTCAGGTGGTCAGGGATTTGCAGCAGGAGGCAGAGAAAGCAGCAGCTTCCCAAAGGAGCTGCCACCCAGGTGAGAGCTGTCATAAAACTGATGATGCCTTATCTGGCCACCTAGAAACAGAGACTAGACAGGAGTAAGGGAATAAAGGTGGATATTTATTTGAAAGGCCTTCAAAGGTACATCCTGGGGAGCCAAAGGCTACATCCAAAATGGACCCCAAGATGGACGACCAGTCACGAGTTCTTCACACTTTTATAGGTTTGGTTCATTTGCATATCAGCATAAATTTACCAATTAAAACTTTAGCTAATGATGGAATTTATTCAATTTCTACACCTCTCCAGAGGCCCTGGTTTACACCTTTTTGGCCCAGGACAGCCCAAGCGTCCTTGAATAACAAGCTCAGAGAGGCTTTGTTGTGTCTATCTGGCATAAGAGAGCAGCAGCCAACAAGCTACAAGAAACTTCAGAGTTACACACCAGGCAGTACAGGATTTAAAAATATAAAATCTAGAACCTAAGGCATCACTGGCAACACGGTTCATGCTGCAGAGCTCAAAGGGGTCCGGTCTAATGCAAGGGGGGGTTGAAAAGAACAATACTAAATTACTCTGGAGTTAATTTTGAAATGGTTCATTTTGGAGATGCACAAGGAAAGAAAGCAGGACAGGCCCCACCCAGGAAAGATATTGGATCAAACAACCGGGAGAGTGACACAGCTTTTGGACTGATAAAGCAGAGGGAATACACAGTGGTCTGTGCTCCAGGGGAAATGAGGTCAGGCTCTGCCTATGCATCCCTCAGCATGCAAAGACAACTCCAAAGCACCTCAGACTCACTCAGAAAGGTTTCCAAGGACTAAAAGGAGCCTCTCAGTTCATTCCCCTCCTTCAATGCAGGCTTTGTAGTGCTCTCACTCCCAGGACAGGCAATATTCCTTCCTGCTCTGTCTTCCTTCAGCCTCAGGGCTGCAACAGAGCCAGGTTTGTTGGAGGGCACAAAGGGACCACAGAGCATCTCCCCCCAGATGCAAAGCTGAGCTTGTCCCTCCTCCAGCTGCTCCCCTCCCACAGCCCCGTTCTGCCTCTCCTCGCTTCTGCCACACTCAGCATAAAACACCAATTTCCCAGTTCCAGCTGAAACATCAGCTCAGTTTAGCCTGGCAGCCAGCATCACCCAGATCTGTGCTCTGCCCACGCTCCTCTGAGCCCAGCCTGGAGCACCCGCTGTGCTTCACAGGGACTCTGCCACCCCGATGTCACACTGCTGTTCGCACCACGGGACAGGACAGGGAATGAGGGAACAGAGAAGTGTGAACACTCATTTCCAGCAGTGCCAGAAGGATTTTGCAGCGTGAAATCACTTTCCTCCATGAAACAGCCCAGAAGGCACCAGGACAGCATGGCTTTTCCAAGGAATAAAAATTTAAAAGCCATATTTTGAGAGGAAACTCAACAGTGCAGAGCTTCAGCAAGTTGTGAGGCTTTCCCAGCATCATCCCAGCAGCAAACTAAATTATCATGTCTGACATTTCCCCTGCACCCCTCCCACCAAAGGCCAAAATAATTCCTTTGCTCTGGATACAGATCAGTTGGCAAACAAGATTTCAAACACAATTATTTTGCCCTGAGAGGATTCTGCAGCTGCTCCTCTTTTTCTTGAGATCAGTACCTAAAGGATAATCCTGCAGATTATCCTACAGTTTGGTGCTGTTAGCTCAAGCTCCCTTGTTTGCTTTATTTCCTTTAAGAATTACAACTCCTTCTGGCTGGAGGAGGGAAGTGTTTTTATATCCTGTATTGCCACAAATGAGACCTGACATCATAAATTGTCTATAGTTGCTTGGAGATGAATTTTGTTGACTCTTTAGTTAAATTGAAACCTTTCCTGAGCACATACCGATTTCAGGTGGTGAGTCATTCCTTCCCAAAAGAGCAGAGCAAACAATAGCGACCACTTAAACAAAAACAGAGCAGACTTTCTTCCAAATCTAGCACCTCTATTCTTTTAAAGCAAATCAAGTCGGGGGAGTTTATTCTCCTGCAAAATCCCACAGGCGGAAGGCAGCAGAGATCAGAAACCTGTTCTGTGCTTTGGAGGGTTATTTTTATTTGTTTTTAACCCATCACACTGTTCTGAACATCCAGAATAGCAGCTCTTGACTATTTGTGGCTGAAAAGTTTCTCACGTGGTAAACTTGAAGAGATGGGGAGAACATCTCTGCTACTCCTGGGACAGATAGGATGTTCCTAAAATAAAGTTTTACCTCACAATAACTGCCTCAGAGTATTTGTTTTCTGTCCAATAGATCCGATTCATAAAACTCCACAACAGAGCACCAAAAGCATCCTACCTGTGGGATGAAGGAATCTTCAAAACATGAGAGACTTCTGAGGGATTGCTGGAGCTGTAATGACAGGACAAGGGGGAATGGCTTCAAACTGAAAGAGAGGAGATTTAAATTAGATGTTAGAAAGAAATTCTTCCCTGTGAGGGTGGGGAAGCACTGGCACAGGGTGCCCAGAGAAGCTGTGGCTGCCCCATCCCTGGAAGTGTTCAGGGTCACATTAGATGGGGCTTGGAGAAACCTGGGGTAGTGGAAGGTGTCCCTGCCCATGGCAGGAGATTGGAATAAGATGAGCTTTAAGGTCCCTTCCAACCCAAATCGTTCCATGATTCAATTAATTTGAGGACTTCAAAAATCCCCCTGCGGCTGAGGTGGACACAGGGAGCTCCAGGTCACTCTCTTGATCGGCCTCCCAAGGCAGAGGAAGGTGACGTTTTGTACGTGAGCTCCAGGTCAGCACATGGTACCCCCACAATGCCACAGCACCGCATCAGTGCGGGGTTCAGCTGGCAGCAGCCACCTCCCAAAACCAGCAATCACCCCAGGGTACCACATACCCTCAGTCCTGAGCTGCAGACCCCACCCTGCTCCTCTCACATCCATCGAGATCCTGCACAGGAACACTGAGAGCACCAAAAAGCCATCAGGGAAGAGCACTGGAGTCAATGCAAATGTGACATCGCTTCCAAGATGTTGCACTGAAACTCTGACTTTAGCATCGGGTGTGACCTTTGAGACACCAACAAAGGATTTCCAGCCGTGTTTTCCAATGCCTAGCGAATTTGTTTTTGGAGCTCCCTGTAAGGTACAAAGTAAGAAAAGGGATCTTTGGGTATGAAACCCGCCAGGCAGGTGAGGCGACACGGCGACAACCCCACAAGGTGGCAGAGCTCCATCGCTCATCGCCCGAGCACGGGGATGCACCAAACGCTGCCAGCTCCGGGATGCTCCTCAGCGGGGGGAACCCCTGCGACACTGCTGATGGCGGGGGGCTCCCCGCTCGGCTGCCTGAGCCTTCCCCAGTTTCCCTAAAATGGGAGGAAATCAGGTGTAAAACTGCTCGGAAAATAGGAGCAGCATTTCTCGGGCGCTTGGGCACAGGTGAACAGAAAAGACAAAACCTCCAATTTTTTTTGTCCGCACTGAGGTTTCTAAAAAAATTTTACTGGGGGCTATTAAGAAGTTCTCAACCCACCCGAGGGAACTGTAAACCGGGAAAGAAAATCCAAACTCTCAGGCAGGCAAATGTTGCTTTTATAAGTTATAACAGTGGTCCAGAACTGAATGGGGGGAATAACTGGGATTTCAGCTTGTCAGATTTCTTTCCAAGCTGTTCAGAAATGTGCAATTTCTTCCTCTTCTCTCTGGACCCACCACACTCCAGCTCAGTTAAACAAGTGGCAATATACTGGTCACAAATACATTTCGGCAGGAGACTAACACTAAGTTTCTAAGCTTCAGAACAATTATATTTAAAAAAAAAAAAAAAAGAAAAGAAAAAAGGAAAAAGGAGAAAGAAAGGAGAAAGAACTAGCAAGGAAAAAAAAATAATCAGCATTATCTTGTCATAGTTCTTGATCAATTGAGGAAGACCAATAAAATAATTGCAACTGCCAGCCCTGTTGCCACCATCGCTCCAAGCTGGGCAGAGGCAAATTTGGTTTAGTTTGGGTGAAGCAGCACCTTCCTGTGCTTTTCAGTGATGTCCTTGGACTTGAGAGCAGAGTCGTGATTTTCCCCCTGCAATCCACTTACTTTCTATAGGTCTTGAGTCTCCCTTGTCAGTAAGGACTCGGTTTGGAGCTGACTCTGGTTTTAAATAACCAGCAGGGCACAAACTTGGAGATTGGTCTGCAGAGGAGAGAAGTGAATCACAGCCAGGCCAGCAAATGGACAAATGGAAGGTTTCGTGCTCCGAGTAGAAATCAGAGAGATGTGGTCTTTAAAAAGGATGTTCTCTGAAGGGATGGGAAGCTCCAGGAGGAATTTTGCACAGGAGAAAATCACACTCTAAGAAAAGGGATAATTTGCTAAAGCAAAATTAAACCTTCTGTCACTCAAATTAAACCTTCTGTCACTCAAATACCCAAATCAGCAGCCTGACAAAACTGTTACTGTAGCAACAGGTGGGAAAAAATGCCACAGAAAACAGATATTCCCCTACCCCCCAGTAAATTGAGAAAAAACAGCTTCTAATTGCACCGAGAGTCACACAGATATGCAGTGGCTCAGCCACTGTGGGTTGGGGTTTATGCTGGGATGCAGAGCCAGGGCAGAGCTCAGAGTTTGTTATTGCAAACTCTTCATCAGCCTGAGAAGTGCTGGGAAACCCTGACTGATCTGTGAAGAGCTTTCTTTGCCTGCTTTCCAGAAGAAGGAAGAAGCCTTCGAGGAAGCTGCAGTGTGACTTCTCCATGAAAGTGAAAGGAAAAAGATTCCAAAAATTCAAATGTATAATAGATAGATTTGGCCCGTGGGACCAAAGAGGTCCAAGTGCATTTGTCCCCAGCCCCTGTGCAGTGCATTTCCGAAGAGTTTTCCAAAAAACAAAGTTTCCAGCGGGATTGATCAGACCTTGAGCTGTGCAGTCAGGTTCAAAGCAGCCAAAATCAAACGTACCCCAAGGGCTGTAAACCTCAGCTTCCCTAGGCTGCCAGGGCCCCAGAGCTCCTCTCAGTCCTGTCCATCAGCTACATGTGAGAGAACAGACATAGAAATCCCAATTTTTCTAGCCATGGCACACACTGGCCTCTGCAATTCAGTTCACTCCTGCCTCTTCTCTAATTACTTCTTCAATTATGTCAAAGAATTGTATTTATGCTGCAGAAGAACCACCACTCTGGGGCTGTCTCGTGGCTGAGGCTGTTGCTCTCAGGACAAGCACAAAGGGCTTAGTGGACCACAAACTCTGCAGGTCCCAGCAGCACCTCAAGGACTTTGCTCCTGCAGCTCTGCACATCCTCCATCCTGAGCATCGCCCCTCACCTTGGGGCCCCAAATCCCAGAAGATGGGCTGCAATAAGGGCATGTTTGCTGCTGGTCAGCAGAAACTAAAACAGAACAGCCTCTGCAAACATCACTCCTCTCCACAGAGGCCTCAGACAAACCAAACAGCGCTCTGCCTTTTCATAAAAGCAGCCTTTGCCTGGTCCAGGAGATAATTATTGGCTCCACGGATGCCTCTGTCATCCCATTTGTGGGTATTTTTATCTTACCAAGGAGCCAGAACTTTCCTGTGAGCCCCATTCTGTGCTGTCTGCTCTGAAGGGCTCATCCATCCCTCACTTGCCTTGTTCCATATATTCATTTTATGCTTTTTCCTTAACAAAGCAGCTTTTAATTCTGGTGCGGTGCTTCCAGTTCTCAGAAACAGCACAGAAAGGACATTACAGTCCCTTCAGGTTTATATAAACATGTCCTTTTTATTAACCTTCATCATGACTGTCTGAGCTGAAATGCTAACATTTGGCAGAAAAACAGTAGGAATGGTTTGGGCAGCTCTTTTAGGTAGGTCAGTAAGGTGCTTAATTAAGGGAAGAGTTGTTTCACAGCTGAAAATATTCTCTTTGATGACTTGTTTTCTTCTTCCAGGTCTTTCTGCTTGCTCTGACAATCCCTCTATAATCCTATAGACTGGCAAAGCCCCATCAGGACCCAGAAAATAGTGTTTCACTTCTCCCCTTCTCTTCACTCCTTTATGGAGTCAGCAAAAAAAAAAAAATCTCCCCCCCAAAAAAGTCTTTGTTTTTCCTTTTTTCCAAAACTATCACTTCCAGCCTGTGATTCCAGCTAATTTATAACACACCACTGCAAACAACACTGAATTATAGAGAAAGACCCTGGGAAGCTTTGACACCATTTGTGTTCGGAGGAATTAATGGGAATAGACTGTTAAATATGATTATTTTCCTCTGTCTTTCCTTAGGGTGCCGATCACAAAAGCACGAGTGCCACGTGCATTAATTAATTGACACAACACATTTACATGATTAGGGATTAACTCCTGTGCTTCTCCATTGACTAATTAGTGTATCTATAGATCTATTTAGAAAGAAAATACCTTGGGGAAGGCAGGAGCCTTCCGAATTTATTTCATATAAGCTGGCTGTCAAATTCAGGGATTAGAAAAACGTTCGCTTCTCCCTTCTCTCCCCTGGCACCTCATATTTGCTTCTTTTATTTCTCTTGACTCCCATGTGGCATCTGCCATGAGTTTTACCACAAAAACACTGCTGAGTTTTTCTTCCCTCTTTTTGGTCCCAAGTTTCCTGTTGGTTGTCATCTTCGGGCTGCTCATGGGCTCCAACTGTCAACACACTCTGGTGGAAAAGCATTCTTGACACTGGGGACTTCAGCCCGATGGATTAATTAACTTTCCCTTCTCCTTCGGCTCTCTGTGCTCAGGGACTCTCACATTTCACCCCCAGGATGACCACTCCCCATTTAATTTTCTTTTTCCTGTTGTAGGACACAGGACAAGAAAAGAAGGGGTAACGCTGCCCAAGTCTGGAAGCAACACAGGGCTTTGTAATAGTCTGTAGCTACAGCCCCTAAAATGCTCCGTCCCCAGCAGAAAAATGCACAGAATGTTGATTTTTAACACCAAGTAACCCTTTACAACTTAACCTGATTGCACAATAACTTCCCACCACTGCTCAGAGAAAAGGCTTTGCTTTCCCTCTTCTCCCAGACAGCCTTTTAGGGACCTCCCTGGTGGCTTAAAGGCAGCACTTTAAGGTACAAGAAGTAATTAAAAAAAAAAAAAAAAAACACCCTTTTCTCCCTCTAGAGCCTCACTTGTATTCATTTAAATGAGTCTTGGCCAAAATCTTGACAAAATAACCAGTTTCACCATCACCTCAATCCAGAAGCAGCTCTGCTCCTTTCCAGGGCTGGCTGGGTAGGAGGATGAGGAGAAGCAAGGAGAGGAGAGTGAATTCATTAATTACTTGTACCTGGTCAGAGCTTCTTTCTTTCCCAGCTCCAATAGTGGAGGTTTCTCTGCTCATGGCAGGCTGAGGAAGAGGAGGCTGAATCCCCTCCTTCTGCTGAGCTGTCCTGTGCCTGAACACAGCAAGCTTTGGGAATACATCTCCTCTCCTTTACCCCTTTAGGAGGTTTTTGGTTTGAAGTGGAGGGAAACACTTCCCGAGGTTTTCTCTGTGGCATAAACACACAATATATTCATATTATCCCCTACAGATTTGCCTTCTGCATATCCTCATTAACACACTCACACAAACACCACTGCCACTGCATCTACACACTTTATTTACACTGTATTGATGCCTTAGGTTTTAACTTTCATATTTTTCAAATCCTGTAGTGCCCAGTGTGTAACTCTGAGGTTTCGTGTGGCCTGTCAGCTGCTGTTCTCTCGTGCTGGTTAGACATAACAAACCCTCTCTAGGTTTGCACTTCAAGGACACCTTGTTGTCCCAGGCCCCAAAATGTGTAAACTAAAAACCCTTGGAAAGGAGGGGCAAACTTGGGGTAATTACACCATTAACTGAATTTATAACTGGAAAATTAACCCTGATATGCAAATGGACCAAAGTAAAAGCGTGAAGAACCCTTGACCCGGGGTCCATCTTGGGTGGAGCCTTCTGACTGCCCAGGGTGTGCCTTTGAAGGCCCTTCAAATAAATACCTACTTTCATTCTCTTATTTTTGTCTAGCCTCTGTTTTCAGGTAGCCACATCAAGGCATCAGTATTGCCATACCTCCTGTCTTTTAATGTCTGGACACATGCAGATGTTACGCCTTTGCTGCACAAGTGCAGAGAAGACCATGACTGCTATTCTGTATCTAATCCCAGCATCCCACCCAAGGCGCTCTGGGGAGCAAAACCACCTCCCATTGCTGAAATGTGTCCTCAGCGGGAAATTCCAGCAGAAATATGAGCAGTAGCCCTGGCTTTGGTCAAGATGAGATTGCTGGAAAACCTCCTGGAGGGGCTTCCATTGGAAACCTTGTGATGCTGCAGAGCTGACACTGCAGCCTCTCTCAGTGCAGCTCCCCCTCAGCACCAGGGAAATGTCATTTCACGCACCAGCATCACCCACCGTGTGCCAGATCCCCCAGACCTGTTGGCTGTGAATCGGATATAGGATGCTCTCTCCCAGGACCTCGTTCCACCTCTCCAAGCAGCAAGGCTGAGCCTCGTTATCTCTCAGTTTGGCTCCAGCCATCGGGGGGAACGTGGTTCTGGAATGTCTGTGCACCTCGCAGCCTGGGAGCGAGCTTTGCCACGGAGGCTCAGCAGCAAACATTGTATTTTAGAGAATCACAGGGTTTCCCTTATTGAAGGCTCACAAACTCCTTTTGGAAACCCGGGGAAAGCGCAAGACTCACTGCTGTGAGAAATGCTTTATTCCAACCGAAAATAAATCCGACAATTATCGCAAAATGAAATCCCAAAAGAGCTTTTTCATTCACTCCTGCTCAGCGGCCCCTGCTTATCACCTTTAGATGTCTGAAGGTACAGCAGGTACCAACAATACCAGATTTACAACCTAACGCACAGACCGAAGTTCCCACACTGCAAATTGCCTTCAAGAGAAGCAATATCTGCCTCCACAGCTCTAGAGCTGCTGTAAAGCAAGATATTTCTCTTTTTTTGTCATTTCTGTAATGTCTTGGGTTCCTTATACATCTGAAATAAAGAATTTCTGAAAAAAAAAATACTGTGCCTACATAAGTACGTGTTGATTTTTAGGCTCAAATTCCACTTTTCTGCTCTCCAACACCACTCATACACCCAAAGGTATTCTTCTATTTTATTCACACTAACTCCCACAAAGACAACAGGAATTAAAACAAGCCAAATGGTTCTTTCTCTTTTCTTAAACTCATTTTGAATTTTAATCTCTGCTAAACAAGCTTTGATGGCTGAAATAATTTAAAACAATGCTTTGACTCAAAGGGACAAAGAAATCACGCAATTGAACATCAAAATTATAATTCTTTCCTCTCGATTTTGACAGGTTTTTGAGCGAGTAACACACTGGCTCACAATGAGGAGGTTCAAGAAGCTCACTCTATTTTTTTTTTTTCCCTGCATACAGAAAGGAAAAGGAGAAGAAAAAAAACCCCACTTGGCACTCCATTAGCAGCCGGTCCTTCACTTTGTTTTAATGAGCAGAGCTGTTGGCTGCGGTGACGCACGCTGCTAAAAGTCTGTCCCTGCAATGCCGAAGCTGCTCGTGTGTTTACAGTGACACCGCTAATGGAGCTGGAGCAGACGCGCTGGTCCTTGGGGTGTGTGGAGAGGGCTCCCGCACCGGCTAACAGGCAATAAATATCCCCCCGTCAAAAATCGGCGCTGACTCCGGGGACTAAAATTAGGCGGGTGCTGCATCTGGCTGGAGGGCAAAGGCAGTTAAAAAAAGCAGCGTTAACAGGGGTGATTCGCGGCAAGAAACAGGGCTCTTGGGATTTATTCTGGTGAAGCTGGACAGGGATGGAAGGTGGGCAAGTCACAGACGAAGTTGGAACTAAGTGATCTTTATGCCCCTTCCAACGCAAACGCTTCTAGGATTGTGTAAGGAAGGGAGATGCTCTGTTGAGATGCAGCAGCCAAGGAGGTCCAGGCTCCTCTCTCAGGTCTGTGCTGCTCCTGTGAGGCTGGGAAAACACCGAGCTGGAAAGATGAAGATGGATAACCGAGAGAAGCAAACCAGGAGGTGATGGGAGGAGGAGCAGTGAACAGGCTGTGGTCCCCCTGCAGCTCTCTCCTGATGCCGTTTCCTTCCCTGTGCCAGGAGTGGTGCAGGTTCCAAGCTGGGAACCCATTTGACCTATTTGCCCATTTTTGTTAGCAAAAGGCTCTGTATAATTCACTAACTGCAGTGATTTGGGAGTTGTCTTCAAACCAAGCGTATGGAGAAACACTTTTGTCAGGATTCTTCGAGGCTTTTCTTCTTTTCTGAAAACGAAAAGTGCAGCCATTTAAAGATTAAAAGAGAATCCGTAATCCACAGTAAATGCTGGAGAGTCTCACAAAACTAGCCCACACATTTCTAAACCTAATCTAAAAGCACAGCTCCCACTTGACAGACTTTGAAATATTTCATAACATTTGCAATATTCTCAGCATCAGCTTTGAAGCTCTCCCCAAAGACTGGGTTTTCCCATCTCTGCATGGATTTATCATCACCTGCCAACATCTGTGCAGATCCTGAACTATCTGGGGAGTTCGGTGCTTTGAAGTGACAATACATCAAAGCCACAACGCAATCGCTGCCATCCCCACATCACCCCCAGTCAAATATTGAGGTGCCAGGAGGTCCCATTTCCAGCTTGCTCTAAAAATATCTCCTCGCTGAGCACAAAGTTTTGCCTGCTCCTATTCCTTCCTAGGACCTGGCAGGATTAAGGACACCACAAGAATTATAAAATGCCACCTGCCCTTCTCGCTGGGTGTGGTGCCTCCATGGGATCTCCTGCCTGGATTTGTCTGACACAGAAAATGTTCCCTCACGTGAAGCTGGCACCGCTGCTAATTAAGTCTCCTGAGCTAGGACAGTGAGACTCCCTTGGGAATCACCATCTTCCCAGACCTCAGCAGATTTTCAGCACTGCCAGATTCTGGATGACAAAGCCTGAGCTGTGGTTTGCTCACACCTTTCCTGCCATAGGGAAAGCCCAGCCTGGGCTTTGCCCGTTTCACCCCACCCAACCCCAGCTCTCACCTCAGGGAACACCTCACTGCACCCACAGGGGCACTAAGCCCCTCCTTCCTCAGCACAGCCCTAAGACAGAACTTTTCCAGAACACCCAAACTGCCAGGAGAGACGATGGCAATAACCCAAGGGGAAGCATTTTTGCCGCAGGTTTTCCAGGTGTTTGCACCTGGATGCAGCCATGAACACACAGCAGCCAAGCAGATGGAGAAAAGCACATCACAGCCAGGCTGGCACATGGAAACAGCAATTTTCCCAAGTGGAGCAGCTCTGAGTAGCCAGCAAATAATGAAGAGCAAAATTGGAGGCTGGAGCTAAATTGCCTGGGCTTCGTTAGTGGGAAGAGGAAGCAGGTGGCTCTGAGCAGTGGCAGGGCTGCAATTCAGGGGATTTCAAAACAAAGATTAGAGTCCTTCACTTCTTTGGTCAGTTCATGTTATCCTTGGGCTTTTCAGCAAGGACTTTGTGTCCGTGGGGAGAGCATTGCATTTCATAGGAGCTTAGTTTGATTTACTGGGCACACAGGTGGAGCAGCGTTTGCTTTTGCAGCTGTAATTTATGATGACTTACAAAGAAGAATGATGTTTCTGTACTTCACGATGAAGGGCTTAGTGTTGTTTTCACTCTTATTTGCACAAAAAGTTTAAAGTGGTGCTGGGTTTGAACAGTTGAAAGTACAAGCTGGTGTGAAGATCTAAGCACAGAGCCACACACTCCCCTTGGCTCTCCCTGGGCAGTGAAATGGGCTCTTAGTAATTCTCAAATAAAGCACCATCATTACTTTTTTTTTCACCTACCAAGTGCCATTTTACAAATGTACATACCATTTCCTGCTGGATTTTTATGTCCCAATGCCTGCATTAATTGAGTTGTCAGGACCATCCTCTGCCCTCACATTTTAACCAGAATTTTTGGCTTCCATTGTGCTGCAAGGTGAGCTGTGGACATGATGCCGAACAGTTTCCAGCCCCAGCAGCTGAGCTGCAGAACAAATCCAGTAGGGGTGAAAACTCTCAGGACTCTGGGATAGTTTTGGGGGCAGCTTGGGATGAGCTGAGTCCACATCACAGCCTGGAAGTGTCTGTTGCTGTTACACATCCATGGGATCATATCCTACAGCACCTTGGCCTGGGAATGAGCTTGGGATGCACCATCCAGCAGTAAAGGTGAGGTGGTGATATCCTGCTTCATCACCACGGCCCCTCCATGCCAGGCAGGTTTCACAAGGAGAGATGTGCAGTAAAACTGATCCCTGTTTTCCCTGCTCTGATCCCAGTTATCACCATGCAAGAGCAGCCAGTGCTAGTGCATCACCAGTGCCTGTTGCAGGGGATGCCAGCTCGTTTGCTGTGTGCTAATTAGCAATGCAGGGCCTGTGCCAGCATTTGTCTCCTTGGAAAGCTCGGACAAACAGAGCTCAGCCTCTCAGGAACTCGGGCAAAGGCAAAGCTCACCAGAGACCTGCTTCGAGAGCAGCAGCTGGAGAGGGGCACGATGCCCGAGGAGGAAGAGGAGGACGAGCTCTGACAGCGATCCAGGGGGAACACAGCTCATCCTTACAGCAGGAGTGATGGAGCACGGCAGGGCTTTCCAGTGCCACCAGGAGGGCTCCTGTGATGGACACCTTGGACGGAAACCCCAGCCCTGAGCTCGAGCACACAAACCCAGGGAAGTCACTAGCACTGGATGTTCCTAATTCACCCTCACCTGGAAAGTCTCCTCCTCTAACCAAAAAAGTTTGAAATTAAATAATGATCACCCAGATGATGCTTTTGTCACCTTTTTGCTGTAGCCTGACATTGATGCAGTGGCACTGCTGCTCTGCAGAGAGCTCCACGCTGGGCACAGCCCAAGAGCAGCTGTTTGCCCTGGCAGAAGAAAGGGAGAGAAAAAAATTAATGAGCTTTTCTTCAATTTAAAACAATTGCTCTGACCAATTTTTACGAAGTATGGCTATAAATAACCAGTTCCCTTCCAAAAAGTCCATTCAAAATGACATTTTGCTCCCTAATACCACAATTAGATGTGATAGTAGAGAAATCTTTTCTTCTTTACAAAAATAATTTTGTTCAAAACAGTCCTGCCTTGCAAAATAGTTGAATGGTGATAGAAAAGGCACTTTCATTAACAAGTTCAGCTGTTCCACCCCACTATGCTGACAAGCTCTTATCAAATGGCATTTACGAGCATTCCCTGGTAGGAATTGTTTGTAGAACCCTCTCCCAGCATTTTCGAAGTCCTTGCAGCTGGATTTTTATCCTGGTTTCTAAAGGAGAAGAGGTTTCTGCAACTGTGCTGGTTGAGCTGGCTGCTTCTCATCTTCAGTTCATTACCAGTGTTCAAAATCATTCAGTTAGGAGGGGAAGGGTGGGTGGGAGAAAGGCAGGATGTGTCCAAAATTGAACTTTTATGAAAAGTATGGCCTGAGTAAAGTAAGTGAAACAGCCAAAAATTGCATTTTCTGCTGGCAATGTGCTGCTGGCCAGTCAGCCCAGGCTGGTGGACCAGTCTGCATCCATGCAGCTGGAGAACATCCCTCCCTGAGCCCTGTCTTGTCTGGACAGGATGGCCAAGGGGCAGGACACGGGATCAGGGTTACTGAAATAGAAGAGAACAGATATGAGATAAAGGATCCAAACCCACGGGACATAAAAACTCATTAGTCCTGCTGCTGTATGAGATGCTGCAGAACAAACCCCCGGAAAGCAGAGCTGGGTAATGGGAGCAAGGTGGTGTAAAACATGAATCACAGCCTCCAAATGAGAGAGGGGAAGGCAGGACCACACTCTTCTAATATTCTTTCCTGACAGCAGAAGCAATACTTAGGGGAAGGATTCAAGGAGCTCTTGTATTTGGAGCTCTGCAAAGCACTACAGAGCTCTTCAGGGGCAATGTTAAATGAAATTGCAGTCGTAAAAACCCCAGAATATAAGTACAGGAGTTCTGATTGGAACTGGGTCTGCATGCAGAGCACGTGAGTTTGGGAACAAGGGGGAGGAGACGTGGGGTCCAGAGGTGCATTTCCCAAGGGACCTTCCCCTGACCAGTTCTGGGCTTCTCCATGAGCAGCTCTGTTTAAGCAGTGTTGTGCCACAGATGAGAACAGGTGGGTTTAAAAATTTGGGGCTGATGCATAAAAATGCAATAAAAATCAGCTTGCCCAAAGGTGTGTCTTATAAAACAAAAATATTCCACTTGACCACTTCTCAAAAGACAGGCAAGGTCATCTGTACCCTGAACTCACCTCTGGAACTTCTCTAACCCATACTAGGTGGGAGTCAGGTGTTGGGAAGGCTTCCCAGAGATGAGGACACTGGAGCCAATTGTGTGGGGAAGAATTGAGTCTCCAAGTCTACGAGATTTGTAGAAACAGGAATGGAAATGATAGATCAGATACAGGTGCATGGAGGAGCAGATTTCTGTGATATCCTGATACCCTCTCACACCCTCATTTTCCATGGCTGGGACTGTCTTAACATGTAAGAGCAATTGGGGGATTTCAGGATAAAATCCTGGCCCTGTTAAGTTCGGGGAGTTCTGTAATTAATCCAAGTGGCTTCATTTCAGTGACATTTTGCTGAGCTGTGCTCAGATTAGTCAAGTGGAGCTTCCACTTCAGGAGACCCTCTGATACCCAGCAGTCCCGAGGGAGCACTGAGCTGTGTCAGGAATCAACAGGAAGCAGGCTCTGATCCCATAGATTGGTGTCTTCACCCAGGGAGTGCTCAGAGAGCCTGGAATCTGGTTATTCTTTCTTTTGTTGGCAGCTCAGGCTTGCTCTTGTAGTCCTACAGAGTCCCTTTTGTCTCAGATTCCCTGCACTGCAGGAAACAAAGGGTGCAGCTGCTGCTCTCACTGTTTGGGGTCCTTCCTCCACTGCAGTCTCAGTGTCACGATCAGATAAAAGACAAAGGCAG
Source organism: Eulacestoma nigropectus (assembly GCA_013397775.1). Classification (NCBI taxonomy): domain Eukaryota; kingdom Metazoa; phylum Chordata; class Aves; order Passeriformes; genus Eulacestoma; species Eulacestoma nigropectus. Next base: position 209,915 of record VZTE01004705.1, read on the forward strand.
AAGAATTTATGGCAACATTATCAGCTACCTTTGAAAATAAATCAAAGGATGGGACTGTGGAAATGACATTTAATGACACAGAATTTTGGGAAGGGAGTTTTTTCAAGCCCAGTTGTTTGAATCCTCCGTGAAATCCCCTAATGCATTGTTGTGCCTCAGAAATTGGTGGTAATTTAATTCCACTTACTCCTTCTCTCTCCTGAACTGTCATCTCCTCAGGTCCCTTTCTTCCTTCTCAGTCCACTGCTGTTTCCAGGGCTCACTGGGACATAACCGAGGCTCTCAGGCTGAATAAACAAAGCCTAAAATAGGACAGTGATTTAACAAAACCGAACACCCAAAGGCCACATCGAGGCCCTGCTGGCTCCAACACACTGCAAACATCTGGCTAATGACTGAAACAGCACCCAGGAACTCACATTTTAAGTAGAAAGGCCCTGGTTTCCATAAGGAGCTGCTCAGCTCTAGGTATTGCTGGTGGCAGTAAGTTCCCCAAGTTATTAGTGTCCAAGAGCAGCATCCAGAGCTTCGCCTTCAACTCCCTGTTCCTACCAAAGACAAATGGGAGCCAGTGGGGCTCAAACAGAGAGTGAACAGCTGAAGTTGGCGGATAAATTCACATTGAGACAAGGATGAGCCATGGGCTCCCTCGACTGCTAAACAAAAGGCACTTACCTTAACAGAGAATTGCCATCTTCACCAGGCCAGCACTGAAATTCAAGATTAAGTTTACCACCTTCAGGTCTGAAGGGTCCTTTTAGGCTCACACTCAAGCAGCTCTGCACTGATAGGCAGCCAGAATCTGTTAGCTTTACAGGACATGAAGCTCTCAGTCTGAGATATCAGCCTCTGGACCTGTCTCTGCAAATGCATCCCTGTTTCCTGGTGAGAGGAGACCCCTAAGCCACGCTGTGGGTTGTATTATGAAAGGAATCTCTGCAAGAAGCTGGGAGGCCTGGCTGCACATCAGCTGCACCTCAGCAGTGTTTGTTCAGGGGTTTTTCCAGGGAGGGTGCTCTGGAGATGTTCCTCCAAGGAGCACGGCACCCTCTCCCCTTCCATAGTTTCCTCAGCAGGAAAGCACAACAACAACATTTACCCTTTGCTTGCTTACCCACCAGAGAAAATTTCATTTACTGATCTCACCCTCCCCATTTTGTTCATTAAATTGTCTTTTCTTATTTCCAGTAATGAGGCTGTTAGGATGGCACTTGTGGATGTGTGCAGAGATTTGAAATGTACCCACTTGAAACCCTGCTCATGAGAGGAGTGGGTAGTTAGGCTCAGACATGGTATGAAAAATAATATGCCAGGCCCAAATGTCAAATATAATCATGGGTGATATTAACCTCCCCAGTGAAAGGAATACATCCCTTTATGAAATAACCTGGCTTTAATGTTCAAGATTGCTACAACAGATTAAAAGGCAGCCCCTGATAAATTGCCTACACTAAAAGCATCATGGAAATTGAAAACATAATGTACCTCACTTAAGTGATTCACACTATTAATATGTAGAGTTTTCTAAGCTATAGTTTTATCAAAGTTGAGCAGTGAGAAGAAGTGAGGGGTTTGTTTCCTCATTTCTTTTCTGAATAACAAAAGAAAACGGACGCATTTACGTCCAACGAAGAAAGAAGAAAAATCGTCTCTGAGAAATAGCAGTTGATACCTTGAGCAAAATCCATTCTGTGCTGGGTAGATGGAAAGGGAGAGCGCTGCTGTTGTGCTGCCCTTTTCCTGAAGAAACCCCTTACCCTGGGTGAGTATTTTAATATTCAGAAGCTGAACCGAACCTGAGGTGGTGCTTACCCAGGCCAGGCTTCAAATCTGGTAGGTGATGATGGGGGAGAGACACTTCAGAGCCCCACTTGTGCAAGCATGGGCTGTAAAATCTGGTCACCTGCAGGCTGTAAGAACCCTTTGCATGAGGTAGTAAAAAAGCTGTGACCAAAACCCCAAACCAGACACACACTCATCCTTCTCCACACAGACAAAAGGGCAAAGGAAAGGAAAGTAGATGTAATAAGTGATTAATAATCTTACTCTAGGTTTTGATGCCAGCAAGTGCTAATTCCTAATGTAATGCTGACCAAGATGATCTGTGGATGCTGACAAGAGGGGTTAAGTGGTTGATTGTGGGATGGAGATACACCCACACACACCTGCACACCATCACCCACAGCTTCCAAACCTTCTGAGATTTAGAAATATCAGACTTCCTTTCAATTACAGCCTCTCATCACCAATTCCAGTGGCAAGCCTGAGGCTGGCTCTAAGAGCTAAACCACCTTGTTTAATCTGCCTGTTGACATTCCAGATTTAGTGCTGCCAGAGCTGCACCTTCGGTCTACAAAAACATCGCGCAGCTGCTCCCGTTCCCTTAGAGGCTCTTTAATATCTAGAGCTGTAATCTCTTCAGAAATGGCACAGTGTGAGTCCAGAAATCCCTTGGCAGTGCCTCTGCAAGCTGGGGATACAGCTGCCTTAAAGCACCTTTCCAAAGGGACATGGACAGTGAAGATATTACCTCGCCCACGGATTCGATGGCTCTTGTGTCATGATCACAGCGCTGTTGAACACCTGCATCCAGCCCCTCTTGGGAGAGAAGAAGCCAAAAGCATTTTCTCAGTGCCAAAATGAGAAGGAAAATATGCAGCACTCCGTGCCACTGTCAGGTTTCTCTCTGCTTTGACAGGACACCACCTGCCCCGATGGGTTTGAATCTGGCTGTGGAGCAGCACTTTCGCAGTCACTCCTATTTCAAGCCCTTCATGGGACTAGAAAAACTGGGGGCTTGAAGTGAAAGAAGACAAAGGTTCTGGGAAGGAAATTCCAGTATCCAAACTGGTGCTGCAGGTCCAATCACAGAATGTTGGAAGGGACTTTAAAAATCAATGAAGGGGTGCATGGAGGACTCACTGGTTTTGTACCGAGAGGCAAGAGGGCTTCAGAAATTATTCCCTCTCATCCTCCTGCCCAGGCTCCATCCAGCAGCTCCAGGCCACATGTGATGGGGTTCATACTGCTGCTTGCAAGACTTTACTAGAGCCTTGGGGAGAGGGGCTTGCTCTGTCACAGATTCAGATAAATATTTGGTACATAGGACAGTCCTTCCCGTTTCTCCTGACTGCATTAATGGCTCAGCTACCACCGATCCCAAAGAAACACTGTTTACTCAAATCCCAGTGATCCCTCCCCTACTCAGAGCACAACACACTCACAGTGGCGATGAAGAGGTTACAGGGATGGAGCCACAGAGCTGTCCCAGCCTCACTTCACAACTAATTTCACCCCAGGTAATAAGCTCATCAGTCTCATCTTTTATAGATTTAACCAGGAAAACAAAAAGCTTTGTCCAGTTCCCAACAGCTCCTCAGTTTGGATGGAAAGTGTCGCCTTTTGGAAGTGTGAGTTATGGAGGAGAGGCACAAAGCAGTGCTGTGCATCCCCAATGTGCCTGGTGAGGGACCACTCTTCAAAACAATTCTGAGACAAATAAAGGTCAGACCATTACGGGATTTGTAGTCACAACAGTTCATTTGTCTTTATTCCTCTGCTTTGCAGAAAGCTCTTGATGTACCCAGAAAATAAGAGCCCCAATGCACCAAAGCCATATTGAGCAGCAATAGCCTGTGAAAAACCTCATGAAGCATTATCACTCATTAATATTACAGGACAGGAAAGGCTGGGCTGGGGGACAGAGCTGGAACCTCTTTGGTTCTCCTTTCCCTGAAATGGATGGCTGAACCAGAAGCACTCAGGGTGAATCCACAGATGAGCCACAAAAACAATCTTGTCTTTGTATTTAAGTGGACAAACATAAAGGTCTGGGGTGAGGCTGCTCCAAGCTGAAGAAGATTTACTGATATCTCTCTGCCTGTAAAAGCACCCAGCACATTTCAAGCAGAATTTCACCATTTCAGTTTTTGCAGGAAAGGCTTTAAAGCGATCAAACAACACGAGAGCTCTCAGCACCCTCTCTCCTTCCTGTCTGCAGCAAAAATCATATTTGCATTTTTCCTATGGATTGTTGTTGTCAAATTGAAATCCAGGGATGGAAGATTGGATCCTGCTGAGTTCTGATGACTTTTTTTTTTTCTTGTATCTGAATTTCCGATGGTCAAAGGTATTGAGAAAAATTCACACTGAGTTCAGCAATGAAAATTGGACCCTGCATTGGCATCCTGGGAAAGGGATGGGAGTAGCTGCCAGTTCAGCAGATTACCAAAAATGTTATCGCAGTTTTCAGCCTGGAAAGGGAAAAAAACTATTCCCATGTTCAGGTGCATTTCTGCCTGTGATTTTGGGATCCATTCACTTTTCCATGCTTTTACTTATAAAGACAGAACCTGCTGAAACTTAACATGTACTGTATGGGAGCCACGTGTGCCTTTTTGACTGCTCAATACCATTAATAACCAGACATTACAAATTCACCTCCCCTTCTCTGTTTTTATTCTCTTTAAAAGTCTCTGGCATGTCTGCCCTGGGGACCACAAAACACAATAAAACATATTCTGTAGCTAATTCATACTAACTGTCATCATTAGGCATTTAACAGGCAATGTCAAGACAATGTCCATGCAGCTGGAAGTGTCTCCACTTGCTGTCTTTCCTAATCAAGAATTAACTCATCTTTCTTGTCACAAGAGAACATGAGCTTTCTCCTTTCCTGCTTTCCAGGCCATTTGTCACCAAAGATTACTCCAGATTTATGACACAGTTTCGCCAGGGCAGGCAGGGTTAGTGGGTTATTTTTCCTAAAGAACAGTGCTGGTAGGTCCCTTCCCTCTCTCAGTTCTTTGGAAGTGCCCACATTTCCCTGGTTTGTATCGGTGGCTCTCGAATGACCTGGTAAATGCAGCCCTCCAAGCTGTGCAAGCACAAAAAAATGGGTCAGAGTCTGCAGAAATTATGGGAAAAAATACAGCAATGACAGTTCCAACTTTCAAATTATTCACCAGAAAGTAGGTCTGCTCCCGGCTTTCTCAGGAATTACTTTCCCTCCCCCAAATAAACATTCCTAGCCCACTCCTCAGAGCACTGACTAAACCAGCTCTGGGTATTATAAAAAAAGAAATTAATTGAATTAACGACAAGACTACAGTAAGGTGTAAAATTCCTCTACCAAGACAACCCATTAAAGTGACTGATTCTGTTTTTCACCCTAAAGATCTCATGGGAAGGGCCATGACTACATTCATATTTGCTCCTTCCATTCTGAGCCAAGAAATACAGAAACATCTCCACGTGGGAAGGCGGCACTTGTGCAGAAAACAAAGCCAACTTCTTCCTGGTTCAGCTCTAGAGAGAGCTGGGAAATATTCTGCACAAAGACCCAAAAGGCAGAGAGCAGTTTGCACCTCCCTTTTGGCCTGCACAAATTACAACAGACATTTTCTGTGGGTGGTTTGTAGCTTTCACTTTTTAGTTTCCAGGAGAGGAAGGGGTCCTCTGGCTCAGAGGAACAAAGGAACGTGCTCGAGTCATTTGGGGACTGTGAAGGAGAGCGGGGTTCTCACATCATGACAGTATTTTACTCTTGATCCAAACCACTGTAAGGAATGACATTAAACTCCTAACTTGGGTCCGTCCCTGCTGTGGCTGGAGGGATCTTCCTATGGCTTTCCTTGATTTTTGGCAATTTATTCTGAATTCAGGGTAAGTAAAACCTCAGGCAGACTCAGGTTAGCAGGGGGGAGAAATCCTAACATAGGTGAAGGTGTGAATGCTGGACGGTGTTTCCTGCTTCCCTCTTGCCTCTGGAAAACTGAGGGCAGACTAACTCCTGACCTTAGGATATCCAAAAGAGGGATTTGATCCTTCTCCAGCACCATCCCAGTGAGTTTGTTGAACACATAAAAGCAATAATGTTGCTCCTCTGAAGTCAGTGATTTTATCAGTCCTCTCACTTAAGAAATGATCGATTTTCTCATATTACCAGGATAAAATCTAGCCTGTAATATGTAGGTCATGAACTCATCTTTCTCCACCTTCCTCGTCTCTGGGCACAGTACAACCAGAATTAATGGCAATAATAATAAACTCCTTTGGAGTTTAACGATTATTCATTAGCAGGAGTACATCAGTTCTGCAGTCTCCTCTCCCCTCAGATGCCTGACACTCTGGGCTGCTCTGCTTATATTTAAGAGAAACAATAGATGAGCACGGTGCAGTCCTGGCTTTCTGGGCTGTTAATCTCTCCATTACTGAGTTAGGCACGCTCCCCTTGGCTTCAGCTGAATCCCTGTGCCAAACAAAGGAGCCCACCCAATCAAACATATCCTTAAAGGTAAGCACGTCACCAAACTGCATCTCCTGAGAACAGTGACGTCCTGGAACGTGCTGGTGACAAGAGGACACCCGGGGCACGTCCCTCACCACCTTAATCTTCCAGCACAAAGGTGAAGAAGCTGAGAAGCCATGCCCATAGCCTAAAACCTTCCTGAGAGAACAGAGGAGGGCAATAACAGGGCTGAGAATTCACCACATCTCTGCAGGGTCCTTTCTCCACCATCCGACGAGAACCAAAGCGAGGGCTGAGACCTCAGGAGGCAGCAGGAAGAGCTTCAGCACCTCATTGGGACTAATACTTCACTGAGAGGGACTTTAACAACCTGTGGCCCTGTAACTCAAGTGTTTCATCAAGGCCTGAAGCTCATCCTCTGAGCAGAACACCTCACCTGATTCCAAATCTTTCATGGCATTTCCATCAGGATGCACACCAAGGCAGACAGAGCATCCTGCTGTTGGAGGGCTCCAGACTCTCTCTCTTCTCTCTTTTTGGCCTCTGAATATAATTCATCCAAGCTTTTATGAGGCAATTCACGTCCAGATTTTATTAGAAGTGGAAGGCCTCTTATTTCCTCAGTGTATTCAGCACACAGAGAACTGGTGCTTTGGTTAATTTTATTTCTGTGCTTTCTGTGTTTTAATAATGATCTCCCCAGTTCCATTCAGCTCTGAAAAGGTGGGGGAGATGGAGAGATACGAGTTGGAATAACGTAATCATGTACTGCAGATAGAGAAATACTGCTAAAAGTGAAGTGTAATGAATATGTGACTGAGGCAGAGACATAAAAGACTGCTTGAAGTATAAAATCCGATGTATTTGCACACCTACCAAGCACGGGCATGCAGTCTCAAAGAAAAAAAACGCAGGTATGACTTCAAGAAGAAAGTAAAATGATATAAAAACTTCCATTAATAAAAAAATAGTCCAGAAGTGCAAAAACAACACACACATATAGCTCTGGGACCACACTCTATGTGAGTTGTTTTATTTTTTCTGGCTTTTTGAAACCAAATAAGACAAAGACTTGCCAGAACCAAAAAAATAAAACCTTCTTGTGACACAGAGTATTTGTGTGTGGGATGCCAGTAAGAGATGACACGCAACTCCAAGCTCATACAGGTCTTGTCCTTTCGGTATTTCTTTCATCCCCCAGCTGACCTCTCCCTGTGTCACACCCCTGTTCCTGCAGCTGCCTGATGGAGGATCTCAAAGCAAAGACCACTGCACCACTCCTCCTGTGCAGAAGGTTTTTCCAAGTGCATCCAACCAGATCGGAACACAAGGCAGAGTCAGCGATGGCTGGCTGGGGCTCATGTAAAGGCAGCCAGGCTTTGTAAGCCTGGATTAAAACCCAGGGAGGGATTCAGACCCATTTTAACATTATGCCTTTGTCTCTGTGATACGCAGAGTTTGCATGTCATTAAGTGAATGTGTTAAGGTTTCTGGAGGATCCACACAGTGCAGGCATTGAGAGACTCAGCAGTGAGTGTTTCCTACGGGCCACGTAATGGGAAAATTAAAATCTGCCTGTACTGGACATGGAATCCCCCTGGCAGGGTCAAGGAAATTAATTTGAAATAAGTGGGTTTAAACACCAAAGAATCTCCCTCTTGTTTAGGCTGGTTTTTTTCCCCACATGAAATCATCCTGCCAGCAGCACCTCTGCAACTGGAATTTTTTTTTTAAAAGACACTGGCACACGTTGCCCAGAGAAGCTGTTGATGCACCATCCCTGGAAACAGTCACAGTCAGGTTGGATGGGGCTTTAAACAACCTGATTTAGTTGATGGCATCCCTGCTCATTCCAGGGGGTTGAAACTAGAAGACCTTTAATAGTCCTTCCAACTCAAACAATTCTATGATTTTTTTAATGAAATTTTACATTATTTAAATTTTTTTATTTTATTTTATGAAATTTCAGAAGCCTCGTGTTGGCCCAGCTGAAGATTTAAAGGTTGGTACAGAGCAGGCTGGGAAGGTTCCCAACTTTCCCTCAAAACCTGCGTATTGTTGCCAGTGAGTAACAGGCGGCTTTCAGTCGGTTCCTGAGGCAACAACAGAGGTGGAACCAGGTGGTGGGTGGGGTGGCAGGGCTCCATTGTGGTGTTTTGGGGTGCTGGGGAACCCCAGAGCCTTGTGAGATCCCTGCTCTCTTACTGCACACCCTGGCTGAATCAAACCCGAGGTCAGCACTGCTGCTCCAGCTCCTCCTGGAGAGAGAGAGGACTGGATGTTCCATTCCTGTCCTGCATTTGCAAAGGTTGACAAGCGCCATTTCTCTTGCTTTTGAACCAAATGCAAAACCTCCTTGGAGACCCCCCCTGAGCTTTGACCCTTATTTTCACTGTCCACACCGTCCTGCTCCCAGAGAGCCCATCATTTTTAACAAGATGCTGCAGGTTCAGCAGAGTAATTAATCTCAGCAGCAAGACCTGTCCAGTTTTGCCTGGTAATTCATTTAAAGTGAGACATTAATTCCATTCAGTGGAGCTGCCCTTCAGCACGGAGAGAGAGACACAGGCTTTGAACATCCCCAGGTGAAGTGGTTCTGGCACAAACCCTCCTCCTCCTCCTCTATCTGCCCTGACCTCTGCATCCCTGAGGGAATGCCACATCCCGGTGCTGTGTGATCCTCCCTCTCAAGGCTGATTAGCCAGAGCTGGAGAGTTCAGGGAGGTGAGAGCATTGGCATCCTCGTGCTGACGTTTGATCAGCAGCGGCTGCGGGCGATCCCAATTAGCCTGCAAACGCTGCCTCTGGCTCACAAATACTTTAAAAAAATGAATTCTGACAAAAAGCCGCCTGCGTTGCCTTTCTTCAACCCTCTCTGCAATATCAAAGCCTTTGAGAGTATCTGAGGACAACTTTTATAGCCGAGAAGGGCCCATTTGAGCGCCGGCTTGTTACTGCTGTGGCTGCGCTGCGCACGGAGCCGCAGAGCATCCATCAGCCCACTTACCAGGAGCACTCCTGAATACCAGCAAGCGTGTCAGGCTGGGAAGTTACCTCTGAGGGAGCCACCAAAGGGCTTTCCAAGCAGAAAGGTCACCCAGCTCATCTGCTTCCCGGGGAGCTGATTAGAGCCGGCGCGTTTCGGGAGCCGTGGCACCCCGCAGCAAGTCCATTCCCTGGGTCTTTTTTCTCCCTTCGCTCGCAGTAATGATCTGCAGCTCGTCAGAGGGGCCTTCAGCGGGGGAGGACAGCAGCAGCACTTATGTTACTAAATAACATTCATGAGCTGGCTTTCAAGGCTGCAGCTTGGTGACAGAGCTGGTGAACTTTGGGGGAGAAGATTGAGAGAGAGACAGTGGCACAGGGTGCCCAGAGAAGCTGTGGCTGCCCCAGCCCCCTGGAAGTCTTCAGTGCCAGCCTGGATGGGGCTTGGAGCAACCTGGGATAGTGAAGGTGTCCCTGCCCATGGCAGGGGGTGGAATGAGATGAGCTTTAAGGTTCTGCGGGATAAGGCTGGTTGTGCCTCCTCAATCTTCTCTTTGATAAGTCAGCATCAACAACATCACCTGGGACGTTTCTCTGAGTGATTCCAACCTGAGGCCTGAGGTGGGAAGGTCCCACGTTTCTGGCAGGGCTGTTGTATTTCAAGGTGTATTTCCGCACTGAGGAGGTTTTGGGGCAGTTCAGCTCAGTTTCAGTGTATTTCCAAGGACTGGCTGTGTTCTTGGATCTAAGTGACCACAGCAGACCTGCTCCAGCTGCTGCTCAAGCCAAGATCCCTGCAAAGGCGAAATCATCACCAATGTGTTTGCACAATAGTTTGGAAAAGCATTTGTTCTGGGAAAGCAGAAGGAATATCTTTGGTTATTACCTACTGCAATTTAATGTGACTGTTAGAGACATCTGATGACGATAGTGCCAGAAACACTGGCAAGCCTATCTCCCTCCAAAACCAAAATGCATCACAGCATTAACCCTGCTTTAATGGATTAGCTCAAAAAAAAAAAAAAAAAAAAGGCAGAAGGTGGAAGAAAATTCTGAAAATAACACCTTTCTTTTTTTTTTCCCCTTTCAAAACAGCTCCTTGTTTCTCCATACATTTATTTTGCACTATTATTTCTCATGTAACTGTGAAGAAACTAAATACTTGAAAACACAACAAAACATATAAATTAAACCAAATATTTTGATTAATGCAAACCCACTGGCATTTCTTTTCCTGAATAATTTAAAAATTAAGCTGAGAAAACCAATTTCTTGTCTGAGAAGCCTCTGTGAAAGGGAATGTTTGGTATTTTGCAGCACTTCTGTTAAGTGGACTGGTGGCAGCATCTCATTCTTTTAATGTTTAGAACAATTTTAACCCACCCACACTCCAGCTCTGAATTATTTAGGAAAAGATGTGTCTTTCTAGCCTTTCTCTATTGTTTCTCAGCAAAGTGTCTGGTTGTACTTGGCATTTCTTATCTAGGATAAAAACACTGCATTTAAATAATAGTGACAGTGTCCACAATATGTATGATCCTTGAAGAAAAGTTGGGCCATATTTTGTCCTCCACCCCTCAACCTTTATGTCATAAAAATGTGAGGGATTTCTCCTGTATGGAAATAATCTGGTCTTGAAAGGAAAATTGATGTAACTTCCATGGGTGACCACTTGTCTTGTTCAGCAGGCTTTTGTTAGGGAAGACAGCTCTTCCATACAGCTACATTAAAATAGAGGGAAAAAATAGAATTATCTTTCTCTGAATGTTTCGAGGTGTCATTTTAATGAGTCTGCCGTTCTGTTACTGCAGGAAATAAAACACATTCACTGTGAGGAAAGAGTAGATACCGTCCCACAGGCAGAAGGAGGCAACCAGAGGCAGGCAGAGAGAAGCCACATTGGGTGGCACAGTCTGTTTGCAGCTGGATTCCCTATCCTAGAGCCAACATTTCTGCAGTGTGGAGCAGGGGTGCCTTCCTGACCCATTCTTGGACTCAAAGAGAGCCCTGGAGCTTTTGAGCACATCATCAAAGAGTCATAGGGGTGATTCCATGCACCCACAGCGAGGTTTGCACACAGACTGGATGGGAAGGAACTTGTAGAGTGCAAAAATTGAGCCAAGCTGGGCCAAATTCCTGCTCAGTTAATGCAGGCAGAGGTTTGGCAGTGAAAGGTTTGAGCTGTGTTTAGCACATGGTTCACTCGGGTTGGCTCCCTGGCAGAAATCTACAGAGCATCAGCTGCTCAGCTCATCTTTCCTAGGAAGGCTGCTCAGGGACACACAGGGGAATGGCAGGAGGAGACACACAAATCCCCCATGCCTCAGAGACATTCTGTCTTAAACTTCTGCCTCAGGGCTTTCTGCACGTTCTGGATCTTCTCCGTGATCACGGTGTCGCTGAGGTGATCCCCAAACTTCTGCTTCAGCAGCACCCTGATGATTTTGATGCAGCGCTCGTCCATCATGGGCTTTGCCTCCCGGAAGGTGTTGCCCCTGCGCCCCGTGATGGAGTGGCTCTGGATGTAGTCGGAGGTGAAGAGTTTGTAGAGCAGAGTCTTGCAGGCTGTGCTGATTTTCTGGTCAAACCTGATGGTCTCCTTGAGCTGCTCCTTGGTGTAGCCGTTGAAGAGCTCCACCACCTCGCACGGCTGCCGGTGGGGCTCCTCCTGGAAGGACAGGGATTCCAGCCTCTGCACCTTCTTCTTCAGATAAAGGACATCCTGTTGGAGGTCCAACACCATCCTCTCCAGCTGCTCCATCTTGTCCGCCCTGAAAAATTAAAATTGCTCGTGTAAAGGCAGGACACCACGTCCTCACTGCAGATGTCGCTCCTCCATCCAAGCAGTGATTGCATGCCTTCAGCAAGCAGAGCAGGACAACTTCTCAGGCAGAGTATCAGCCCTTCCAGCTCTGCCTGGGTGAGGAGTAAGGCAGGAGAGAAAAATGGCATGGTCTGGACTTTCCAGTGCTCAGGAATGTTCAGTTTAACCCTCAGCTCCCCCTTGTCATGCATACATGAAGACTTTGATGCTCAATTTTCTTTTTACTTGTAAGGAAGGACATAAAGCCTGTCCTGCAAGTCCCAGGACACAAATATTTGTAGTATTAAACAACAGACTTGTGGGAAATGACAATATAAGAACCATAACTTGAATTTTTTTGGCACTCATTTCTTTGCAAGAAAACTCTCCCTAGCATCACTTTATCACTGGATATTGGTCATCAAAGTAATGGACAACAAAACAAGGAACACACAACCATGTTTTGATTGTTATAGGCAAGAGCTTTGTAGTTTCTGCACTATTTTAGAGCCTTCCTGCATCTCTAAATCCAAGCCCTACAATCAGAAACACCTGGCTCTGATTATAAAGAGACTCAGCAAATTTGGGGTTTAAAATTGCCCCACTTTGTCACCCATCTGTGATCTCACTGCTCGCTCTTGTAGTGAGGAGGAAAACACAGTTAGGAACAAGTGCTTTCTTTTGCTAATTACCTTTCCATCTCACCAGAACCGAAATTTTTGTGAACCCTCTCGAAGCCATCCATCTCTTGCAAAGCATCAATCTTTCTGTCTTCACAGCTGGAAGAAACAAGCAAGTTAAACAGCACTGCCACAAACAGCTTCGTGCTCATGTTCATATTCATTCCTGAGAAGAATTATCTGGAATTCAAAGCAAAGTCAATTCTGTTGTCATTTGCAGCAAGAATAAAATGGATTGAGAGGGAAGATTAGGGGTTCTTCATGTGGACAAACTCCTGTGCATCCCCCTGGCACACAGATATGGGGGACCTCCCACTGACACCCCAAGGAATCAGGACTTCAGAGCACAGGCTCATTTCTCTGCTGTATGTGCCCACATAAACCCTTATTATCTTCTGTGCTTTGGGTTTAACCTCCATCATTGAGCATCTACTCAAAGCAAGCACTGTCAGAGAATGAAAACAGAGTGGATAGAAATTGAAATATGTGGTGTGAAACATTCAGGGTACTCACTGCACTTCACTGTTACCTGTTCAGACAGATGTGCTGCTGGCATGGGGACAAGATGCCATCTGACTTCCTCTTCATTGGAAGGGCAACGTAATCTGCAGCAGGGGTGGGAGACAAGATGAAGAATAAGCTGTTGAAAAGGTCCTGAATCCCTCTGTCTCCAGAACAGATAATCCAAACACTCCTGCTAGATTGCATGGCAACACGTTATTCCCTTTGAACAGAGCGATCCAGACAGGCTCTCCAGGATGGATCAGTGGGGAGTTGTTATGAGAAAAAGGCAGCATCTCAAGGGCTTCTGTTTCCAGCACAAAAGATACGGTGGGGCAAGGCAAGCAGAGCCAACCTGTGTCTGGATGCTGCTGTTAGTCAGCAGGTAAATAACACACTAACATATTCTCATACGTGCATTTAATGGGTGTAGTAGTGGGTGGAAAAATAGGGAAATAGGCAAATCTGAGATGGTTTGACTAATTGAGACACAGGGCTTTGGGGAATTTCAGTTATTCAGGCAGGCATTCGTTCAGATTGTCTTTTGTCTTGTGGGGAGAGAACTGCTAGCCCAGGAGAGAGAGCAGTTGCCTGACAGAGCAGTTACCATACACTACATACAGGCACCTCCCTTTAGACAGCCCCCCTGGAGGAGATCTCCCAGGTGAAAAGGAAATGACCAGGAAATGTCATCTCTAACATCTGTAGCCCTGAGACAAAGCCCACACAGCCCCAGAGCAAAGCAGAGGTTTTCTGGCTGCTCTGCGAGTCCCCATTCCACCCTGTCACTCGGGACCAGGCAGCAGAGCCAGAACCCAAGGTTACCTCTGGCAGCTGGACCAGCCCTGTCCTCTTCACTCTGGGAAGCCCCTGGCCCCGGCATGGCCATGGTGATGAAGGTGGATGGAGGTGTGAAGGCGCTGGCTGGGTGGGGAGGAGCTGCCAGCGAGCGGGGGCTTCCTGCCACGCTTCCCAGGACACGCCTGTCCTTGAGGATGGAGGAGCTGCCAGCATCACGGGGCAGGCTGGCCTCAGCCACCCTCAGCAATGGCCTTGCAGGATAGGTCCTGTCACTGGGGTATTTCCTGGATGCATTCCCCGGGGTCCATTTGGGGAAGGTTTTCCTGGATTTTTTTGGTGGGGATGGCATCATGCTGTGGACAGCTGGTTCTTCTTCTGAAAGAAAGGCAGATGCTCAGGATGTGCCATGGGGCATCAATGCTGTGTACCTCCCACCTCCCACTCAGTGCTTTGTACCCTGATTGCAGTGATGTGAAATTCATGATGGGACTACAACATGCTCAGCATCCTCCCACCCAAAAAGCCCAACGGAAGTAGAAGCGAGCAGTGTTCAAAAGCCCTTACTCACTTAACTTCTCCAGGAGCTGTCGATCTTCCAGCAGCTTCTTCTCCAAAATATCTTTATGCTCTGTAGCAAGAGAAGATCTTTCAGCACTGAACTCCTTCTTGGGAGGTTGCTCCTGAGCAGCCCCAGGTTGCAAACCCAGGCCAGGGGGGTGTCACTCACCACTTATGCCTTCCACCACGCCCCAGTACAGCCCACTGAAGCCGGGGCAGCGGGCCAGGACCTGCTCCCCCACCGTGTAGAGGTGGAAGGGCTTGCGGGGCTCCTTGATGTTCTCGATGTTGATGACCCGGCTGCCGTCGGGCCAGCTGATGAGCACGTAGAGCTTGGCCGACATCGGGGCTGCCCACCTGGAGCAGAGGGGGCAGTATGGGAATGTCACCGCAGGGCTTTGGGCTCTCCCGTGGTCGGGAGCGTTCACAAACGGTGCTTTACCTGGGGCAGCACAACCTGCAGGTAATAAAATACTTGGCCCTGCACCTTCTCCACCAGTTATTTCTCCTTTCCCATTCCCGCCCTTCTGTGCATCCAAGTGTCCTTTGCAGTGACAGCCATGCCAGGTCTCACCTGGGATCAGGCAGGGCCAGCTCTCACAGCAGACACTTTGAGCAGATGCTGAACAAGCCACTGAGCAGACACAGGCTGGTTCCTCTGCCCCATGAACCATCACAGCTCAAATGACTTCAGTGGATCTACAGCAGTTTGCTCCAGTGCAGGGCTGTGTCTGTGTGATACCAAGGCCGTGCAGAGAAGAGACTTGAAAAGACCCGGAGGTATTCCAGGAAATGATCATTCCTTTGCCTGCACAGTTATTTCCCCCAGTAAACATCAAAGTGCTTTGATAAGGAGAACAGCAAATTCCCTTCATTTCACCCATGGGGAAACTGAGGCACAGACCAGTGACAGATATATCCAAGGCAGTCAAGCAACAAAGCTGCAAGGAGCTGGATCCTAAGTCCTGGCTCACTGCTCTGCCCACTGAGATATCTCTTTCTGCCTCTGGAGCTGCAGACTTAAATCACTGGAGAAACCGGAGTGCCAGGCTGGTGGTGGTTTCCAAAACCTCCCATGCCAGAGGAGCAGCTGAGGAGCCGAGGGCTGCTGAGCTCAGGAGGGGATTCTTTCCAGCTTTCAACCAACACATCATGGATAGGGACAAAATCAGGCAGAGGCCACCTGCCAGAGCTCCTAAGGGCCCTGGCAGAGCATCCCCCCAGTCCTGCCTGCTCTGCTCGGCAGCAGGATTTGGCAGGAGGGTTCTGGGGACAGGGCTGAGCCCGTGTGCTGGGCACCAGGTGGGGAATGGCCACGGTGTCCAAAGCTGATGGGAGGGAGCTGGGGAAGGGAGATGAGAGTTGGAGCAGAGACAAGCTGGCAGGAAAGGCAGCTAGGACACAATTTATTCCAGTTTCTTGTTTCGTCTCCACATCCCCCATTAAAGTCCTGCCTGGATTTGATTCCTCTCACTTGGAAGGTTCAAGTTCACCATGGAGAACTTTCTCTTTCTCCTTCCCTGCCTCCACCACCACCAGCTGCAGCAAAGCTTCTCGCAGGAACCGTAACTGTCCCCAGACGTGCCAGCCTCCCCTGCTGGCACAGTCTCACAGCTGGTTTTCTCCAACCCTTTTCTCCTGACCAGGACACACTCTGGTGTTGATTTTTATCAGGAAGCACCACATACAAATTATCTGTGTGCCTGTCTCCCCACATCCCCTGCTGGGGGCAGCTGCCCCCAGCCCTCTCCCAAACACAGGGGAGGCTACAGACCAGAATCTGGGATAAATGCACAGCTGAGCCCTCTCTCTCCCAGAAACAGAGCTCCACATTCCAAACAGCAAACAACCCCAGCCCAAACAGCTCTCTGGAGGGGGTTTTCCTTTAACGTTTAAAGAAAACACACTGATCTTCCTTCCCCAAACCACTTGCTCATTTACCCTTATGAATGCAACAAAACTACACAAACACATAAACAGAGAGAGACAAAAAGAGAGAGAACACAATCCTGACAGCAACAGAGCTGCTCCTTGCCTGGTTAGCACTGCTCCAGGTGTTGAGTCTTGCAAGATGTCTCCTGTCTCTCCAGGTCTCAGCTGCCTGCTCCAGGAGAGGAGGTGCCCGGACACTTCCTTGCCTTGGGCTTGTCCCTTCACCACAGTTCCTTGTCAGGTCTCTTTTGTCTGGCTTGGAAAGCTCCCACCTGCTGCCCTCACTGCAAAGAAAAAAAAGAGCTTTTGCTTTCTTTTTTCCTGGTTGTTTTGTTTCAGCATTATTATTCCTGTTATTTTCCCATATACATATATTATTTTATTCCTCAGCTTGTTTCAGGTCTGTTTCTTACAGGGAGAGAGAGCAGAAGAGAAGAGAAAAAGCCTTGGGTTTTTTGGAGCATGAATAAACCTTGCATTTCCATGAGTTATTCATGAATAATTCATGAAAATGCATGATTAATTCAGGTTCATGAATTATTCAGGAATAATTCTCGAACATTCCTGGTTAATTCATGCTCACATAGCGAGTGAGTCAGGCTCTAGGGCTTGGAGAATTCCTTTCTCCCTGAGACAGGAGAAGAGAGGCTTAGAGAAGCTGCATTGTGCTCTTGCTGTTTACTGCCTCTTAGAAGAGAACATATTTTGGGCCCTTTTTGAAACAAGGACTCGAAGAGAATTGAAGTGCCTGCAGCCTCCTGCCCACGGAGGAATAACACAGCACCAAAAGAAAAAAAAAAAAAAAAAAAAAAAAAAAAAAAAAAAAAAAAAGAGAGAGAAAAAGAAATTGGACTTGCTCACAGAGGAAAGCCTGGCAGCAAGTTTTATTCCCTTTCAAAGCATCTTTCTCCCCCCATCTCCCTGGTTAAGATACATCTCACTGCTTCAGTTTTTACCTGCTGTGCAACAAAAAGGACCATCCACATGGGTTTCTGCTCGAGGAGTCAAAGGGAATTCCCCTGCCACTTGCCCATCAATCCCTGTGTGTGTGCACAGTCTCCTCTCCCAGGTAACAACCAACAGGACAGGAGGAAATGGCCTCAAGTTGCACTACTGGAGGTTTAGAGTGGATATCAGGAAAATTTCTTCACCAAAAGAGTTGTCCAGCACTGGCACAGGCTGCCCAGGGCACTGGAGTCACCATCCCTGGAGGGATTTAAAGGAAGTGTGGACGTGGCACCTGGGGACATGGTTTAGTGGTGGGCTTGGCAGTGCTGGGGGAAGGGTGGGACTCCATGATCTTAGAGGGCTTTTCCAAGCTAAAAGATTCCTGCAAAGCCCCTTGACTCAGTGTCCCAGCCAGGGTGAGCACTGGTCGTGGCAGTGGGCTCAGCAGGTCAGGCCTGGTGCTCACACCAGTGCAGACATCAAGTTGGCCATGCACAGCTCTGTGTTTCTCCCAAAAATGTCACTGCTGCAGCACCTGGGGTTCCCTAATGCTGGGCTTTTTATCCCCAGCACGTGGAGGATCACATGGCATGGCAAAGGATGGATCCCATGTGGCATCCAGCCTGCCATGGGCCAGGCTGGACACCAGCAGGGGAAGGGGCAATGTGTTGTCTGCACAAGCTGCCTGTCCAACCAGCCATCCTTCTCCAGCCACTGGATGAGATGGAATAACAGCCAGGGAGTGACTCCAAACAGCATCCCCTGGTTTATCTTAGCCAAAAACAGCACTGGAGTTTGTTGGGAGAATTCAGATATTCAGTGACACATTAGAAAAGGACTTTGATCGGGTTCACAGAGTAAGAAAAATTCTTCATGCCTGATTTGCAATATTTACAGCTAAAAGATACACCTGTCAGCCCAGGTAAAAGCAGAGGTTCAATAGGGAGCTGGTTGGGATTAGGGAACAAGCAGTTATGAACAGAAAAACAGCAGTATGTGACTTCTGCGTAGTTTTGAATGAAGTTGCTCAAGACTGAGAGCTGCATAGTAATAAGAAAAGGAAAAGCAATGACAAGGAGAAAAATAATAGAGATACACAACAATGGGGATGAGATTGGATTCCGGTTTGAGGCAGGACCTGGTTCCAATAAAATCTGCCTGGGAAGTGGGCTGGCTTAAACAAGCATTGTTTGCTTTCCTTTGAAGAACAACGATATCCAAAACATAACAGATGAATAGTCCTGGGGTAGAGGTTGGCAATTCAACTGCAAACTACAGGAGAGGAAGGATTGCAGGAACCACAAGAGGAAGACAAATTGTAATCTCACCAAACAACAGAAAAGTCAAGTGCCTGTGTATAAATATACAGTGTTTGTGCTGAATTATTCCAGGAAAATGCGAGTCTGAAGTGAATCCCAGATGTTTGCTTTGATGAAAATTAGCAAGTCCTGATTAGATTTCCCTCCCAGGCGGTGAACATGAAATCCTTAGGCAGATGCCTCAGTTCCAGCTGTAGGTAGAGTTACTGTATTCAGGAACCTCTCCTCAGCGTCTCCCAATTCTTCGAAAACAAGTCCCACACTGCGGCCCCGCTGCCAGCACATGACAACACTCTGAGCTGCACTCGCTGAGATTTAGGTTTCAGCCACGACCGAAGAACAACAAAAGCTCCTTTGTGATCTCCCCCAGAGATACACCCGGGGAACAGCGTTCAGCAGCTGTTTGAGCCCTGCCCGGGTCTTTATCAGAACAATCTTAATTGCTGTTTAAAGGGATTTAAAGTGCAAACACAGGTGGTTTTAATCCCCCTTTTCACTTAACCTCGGCAATGTTGCTCTTCTTTTGGCTGGGTTCAGCAGCCCAGGCATAGAATGGTTTGGGTTAGCAAGGAACTTAATGACCGTCTCATTCCACCCCTCTGCCTTCCACTATCCCAGGTTGCTCCAAGCCCTGTCCAACCGGCCAGGAACACCTCCAGGGATGGGGCAGCCACAGCTGCTCTGGGCAACGTGTGCCAGGGCCTCCCCACCCTCATAGGGAACTTCTTCCCAATACCCCATCTAAACCTGCCCTCTGTCAGTGTGAAGCCATTGCCACTTGTCCTGCCACTCCAGAGCCTTGACCAAACCCCTCTCCAGCTCTCCTGGAGCACCTTCAGGCACTGGAAGGTGCTCTAAGGTCTCCCTGGAGCTTTCTCCAAGCTGAACAGTCCCAGCTCTCTCAGCCTGTCTCCAGAGCAGAGCTGCTCCAGCTCTGGGAGTATCTCCATGGCCTCCTTTGGACCGGCTCCAGCAGCTCCACGTCCTTCACCATCTTCAGAAAGCAGCCACAGCTCAATAACCGAGAGACAAGAGCTACACAGTTTTTAGCAACACAATGAAATGACACGGGAGCCCTCAAGCCCTGCGGTTCACTGAGACCAGCTCTGCATCCCTTCCACGCTGCCGGGAGAAGGGCAGGGCATCGCCAGGAGGGATCAGCACTGCCAAGGCAAAGGGCAGAGAGAGAGAGACCCTGCCCCTCGTACCCAGCCCCATCTGGGGTGGCAGGGTGGCTGATGGAGTCATTAGGATGGATCTGGGGGATGGTTTTACATTCCACGAGGACAAACGCTGGAGCATGAGGCACTGTCTGTACCCAAGGGTGACCACCCGGTGGCATTTTGCATTTGTAATGAGACAAGTACAAGTTCCATCTCTGCCTGCGATCCAGGGAACAGCGAAATACCATCCGGGCTAATGAGGCTGGAGTTAACTGCATTTTAATTAAAGAATTTCTCTTTTCTAACAGGCCAGAAAGAAGCTCTGTTACTCAGACGTGGGAGCAAAGCCACTACGAGGGTCAGCAGCTAGACCCTGCAGGACCTACCTACCACAGTTTGTTAAACACTTTCCTGGACTGGAGCTTTTCCCTGTTATTCCTCATGTGACAGAGGCCAGAAAACAATGAGAAAATCGGAGCCTAAATGCACCAGGCACAGCTTTGCAGTGGGTTCTGCAGAGTCCACTGGCTCTAAGGGCTTCCTGTTTTCCCAAAGCAAGTTCTTATTCCTTCTCTATTATTGCTCTGAATTAATTAAGATATTTTTTAGGGGTATTTTTAGAGGTATTTTATTTCTCTTCAGAAGAGGGTTTCCCCTTTGTAATCCCATTCCAAATCCCCTTCTTTTTCACCTTAGCAGCCTCCCACCATTTTCCAAATCCTTTTTTTTCAAGCTCTCTGTATTTATTAAAGCTCTGTGCTCTATAACATCTGTTTCCTTATCTGCTTGGCTGGCTGATTTCTTGGGGCTCCTTTGTGACAGGCAGTGAGATAGCAGCAGCACAGTCAGCAAAAAAAAAA
>VZTE01004705.1:230748-368009 GCA_013397775.1 Eulacestoma nigropectus
AAAAGAGGGGGAAAAGATCACCCAAAAAAAAAGGGAAGGAACCTTAATTGAAGGAGGGTAGCAACACATGATGGTTTTTAAATATCCCCAAATTTTTTTCTGATTCTCTCAAGTATTTAGCATTAGCCTCTTTTTTAGTATTCAAGGGGACATGAAGGGAGCTATCGGGAATTAACCAAACTAAGGAAGGACCAGAAATCAAATAATAGATCATTCCCATGAGACTGAAAAGGAAGAAAATATTTTACATGGTAATTACAGCTGAAGGTACCTGGGAAATATCAACCTGCTTAACTTCAGGTATCTGAGCAGCTCCTGAGAAAGTGGCAAGACTGACCACGTTTTTTCCATAAAGCACATGCTTGCCTAGTCACAAAATCAGGGCCAAAAAGCACAAAAAAACCTTAATGTTTCACTTAGCAACAAATCCCACTGAAAGGGATCCCAGCACATCACCTCACAAAGGGGGGAAATAACACGGCGAGAAAGGGCTAACGCAGAAAGATCATCTCATCACATCCCCGGGGGCTCGCCACCCTTTTCCACACCATTCCTGGGTGGAAAGGTTCTGCAGGGACGTGGGGTCCATGCTTGGGAGCAGCAAATCCGAGTGTTGAGCCAGCACGGTGCCGCCAGCTGCTCCTGCTCCTCCTCTGAGCCACCGCCCCGTTGCCTTGGCGAGCGCAGCCGCGAGTACCTGAGAGCAGCTCCTGCGCCGAGAGAACATCTTGTTTCCTGTTACTCCAGCGGCACAACTCTGATTCCAGATTCTCCCCCTGCTGCTAATTAATTAAATATAATCAGGAGCACGTTAGCAGTTGCAGAAGGGACTCGCCAGGTGGCACACGCTGCCCCCAGCCCCCTCCACACCATCCCTGTGGAACAGAGCTCTTTTTCCTCAGCATTTCAGGGCTGGTGTTCCCCCTCCCAATTTTTGCCCTGTTCCTGGCAGAAGGCACCAAAAAGAAGTTATGTGCATTAGGAGGGAGTGTGTTTTGGGTTTATTTTGGACAACAAGCTGTTCTGGGTGGGACCTCATCCCTCTCCCCGATGCCTTGGGCTGCCCCACTCCAGATGGGAGTTTCTGCAGCAGGACCTGATCCTCTGCCAAAACCATGAAACCCTTTGATTTCACCTTACTTGACCAGAGCACTGATTATTTCTCACAGGGCTTTTGATGCTGCTGAATAACTCATTAGATTCCCTCTAACCTGTCACAGCTTTGACCAAAAGGGCACAGGGCCCTTACAGACCTGGGTGCCTCATGCAAAGCCGCCTCAGTGCCACCACGCCAGCAGTGAGTGCGTGGCAGGATGGTCTCGTGCAGGACACCATCCTCAGGGAGGCAGAGAGAATGGAAAGCTCGGTCAAACATGCTGTAAAATCAGGCAGAGAAATTGTCCTTGACCAGCTGTGTCTCTGGGCCCTGCTTCCAGGGCTGGCACCAGCAAACGGGCTCTCGTGCGAATAGATCTGTCAAAATCCACGGGAGCCATTCCCGTCCCAGCCCTGCCTACTCCAAGTGGCACCATTTTAGTACCAGACTGCTTCAAAGGTGAAAGCATACTCTCTCTAATTTGCTAAATTGACAAATCTAGTCCTCTCAGGAGACAATCTCATTTCCATCTTCTACCTCTTTAGCTTTGTACACTCAGTCTGTAACATGAAAAGAACTTTCCTTAATTTCTCCTCCAGGAAAGAAGGAATTGATCTTTTATTTGTGGCACTTTAAACTGGCATGTTGACTACAAAAATCCACTGCTCATCAAATCAAAGGCTGATCCAACGGTGCCAATTACTCCAGTAAAGGAGATCTTTATAGGGCAGGGTGGAAGGGACAGGATCAAAATGGATGGGTCTTCTCACATGGAAGGACGCAGAGGAAGAAGCAGAATCTGGGAAGACAGCGCCACTTTAAATTAGGATATCTGCTGTGCATGGCAAGACAAAACATGACACATTCCTCATCCTGTCTCTGGATGTGATTCAACCCACCTGTCCCCAGCTGTGGAAGCGTGGTGCAGAGTCTGGTCCTCACTGCCCTGGTAAATGACAGAGCTGAGCTGATCCCAGCCTGCAATCCCTGGGGATTGACAGCAAGGACTCGTACAAGATGTTACTCGTGTGTGCAACAAACACAGCATCCGCTGGCAGGGAATGATTTTCTCTTCATCCTTCCCCCTTTCCAGGTATTTCTCTAGGAAAATCCACTCTCTAGTGTGGACAAAGCAGTAGAGATGGCAGGTTCTGTGTGCCCCAAAAAAGCCATCAGCCTGTTCATCCCACAGCTCTCCCTCTCAACCACCAGTTCTGCACAGAGCAGGCAGCAAACTGGTCACTACTGGCATTGCCTGTGGTCTGAACTGGGAGCTGTGGACCACCACTAAGCTTCAAGTGTTTTCTAGTGTGAAGTATTTAACACAGTCCCCTACAGATTCTGGTTCTGGGTCAGTCCCACAGTGGGTTTGGGGAGTGTTTAGGCAAACAAGGTCTCCCCAGGCTGCAGCTGGGGCTTGAGGCCTCCCTCCAAACTACAGCACAGCAAAAAATATGCACTAAGGTCACAGTGAAAAATCCTGTGCTAAGCCTTCTTTAGCATCTCTCGACCCATAATTCTGATTGTGAAATGCTATTTAGGGAGATCAGACTGATCAAAGCAGGACATTTTTGGGGATTTTTGTAAAAATGCTTTTTGAAATTTTAAGATGGAGGGATTTTCACTGAAGTCATTATTTCTCTTACAATTTTTTCAGCATCCTGTTGTTTTGACTTTCCACTCATCTCCTGCCAACTTTTACCTGCCCAGAGCCAATCATTTTGCTCACAGCTGCCATCCCCGTGTGCCATTTGCTGAGCATCACCTGCACAAGGCTTCAGGTGCTCAGTAAGGAACACTTACTTCATATTCTTTGCAGAACCAGGGAAGATCTTGCTTGCTCAATTGGGCAGTGAAAGAGGTTTCTATTCAAATCTACTCCGTGTGGCATCACTGATGTATTTTTGACTCAGAGAAATCTGTTTATTGTCTGCTCTTAAATAAAGAGCAAGCAGCTCCGTGAGCAACATCACGGCAGAGGAAACACAGACAGGCTGTTACTCAAACACCATTTCTGAAGGGATTGTGCTCTGCTTTTCAGATGAGATTAAGAGCTCAATTACAGCAGAGAAAGAGCCTTTCATTAAATCACACATAGAACATAATAAGGACAAATTATGAAGCTCTTCAGAAGCAAATCTGTGTCAGACTGCTGGGTAAGGAGGCCCTTCAGGGGGAGCCTTCAGTGGTTCCTCCTGCCCTTCTGAAGAAATGAGTCCTACACACCTCATCTAACCACATTTTTGAGGAAAGCTCACAACCAGAATTCTGTGGGGCATCCCATTCTTTGAATGCATCTCTTCCAGGGACAGAGAGAAGCAGTATAAGCAACCATCCCCTGAGGTTTGTAATGAGTGGGGTGAAGCCTTGGGCTAGTGCTGATGTGCACAGTTTAGAAGTGCAATGGTTTGTTCTGCTAACACAAGAAAAGCCCAGAAGCTCAGTGTTGTCTCAGTCCCAGATCAGTAACAGGAGATCAGCTGTGGAGTTGAAAGAACTTTAAGGCCCAGCAGCTGAGAGATGAATGAACTACCTAAAGCCAGGCCCTGGACATTACTGTTTCATTCCAGCATTCCTGCCACGTTCTCCTGTCTGCAAAAGCCTCCACCGAGAAACCTGAAGATAAGGAGGTGAGGAAAGAACAGATGCAAGCCCCTCACACAGAGGAGAGAGCCCAGAGACCCTCAAGCCAGAGAGGCACCTCCCTGAGAAGCCAGGCTGGCCAAACTTTCAAAATCAAAGCTCCTGTGTGCAAAGCCCAGGCACACGAACCACAGGCAGAAATACCCACTGGCCTCTGGATTTACAGGTGACTCTACAAGTGTGAACCTGGAGCTGAGGGATTTTACTTCCCCAGGAGTTCAAGGCCCTGCATGGCAGAGCTCAAAGTGGACAGCAAAAGGTTAAGGGGCTGCCAAGAATCCTGCACCTGGGAAAGGGGAAGTCCAGGTTCAGCCACAGAGTTGTCACTGCTTGATTTTGTTCCGTTGTCATTCTGCTCTCCTGGAATACATTATGGTTAATTAAAGGCAGTTAGCTAATTGGATTGTGAGCAGGTGCTGGTGAAAAAAACCAAACCACTGTTCCCCTTTGAAATGCCAGACAGGAGATTCATTGAAATTCCCTTTGAAAAGACATCCCGAAACCTCGTAATCTGTTGATGAAAACAATCCAGGAAAAGTCAAGGAAAAAAGAACAAAAAATGTTTTTCAGGAGGTTTCACAACTCAGGCAACTGCAACCCCCACCAAGCATTAGGATTGAGGATTGCCATTCCCACGCCAGGAAACCTTTCAAAGACTCAAAAACTTCCATTGAAAAGCAGTGCCAGAATGCACAAAGTTGAACAATGATCCATGAAGGCTGGGACAAGATGAATGGGAGAGGATGGTTGGGGCTCTTCAAAAGCCAGACCTCAGAGCTGAGACAGGATTTAATCCTGATATCCCTCTAGTTATCTAGAAAGGGAATCAGACTTGAGGAAGCTCAGAAAGGCAGAGTGCTCAAAACAGCAGCACGTACACACAGGGAGGAAGAGAAAATACAGCTGGATACTTCCTATCACTCTTGTTTGGGCTGACCTGATGCGTGGTGCAGTGAGTCACAGAAAACTTGCCCAAAACATGGGTGGCAGAACTGAAAATATTCACTGATAAGCAACAGAAATAATTAAGAGCAATGTAGGAGTGAGCACAGTCACGAGGACCTGGAGAAGAAAGAATCCCAAAAGGCCAGACATCATGTAATATTGTGCATAATGAGGGTAAAATATGTGTTGCTATTCATTATGTATCAGAAGAATTATAGAATAGTTTGGGTTGGAAGGGACCTTTAAAGGTCATCTGGAATGACAGACTATTCAAAGCAAGACAAAAACGATATATTAACTGCCAGGGAAAACTGTGTTGAAAGCAACCTAGGATTAGAGCCAAAACAGCAACATCTTATCTTTGAACTAAAGATTTATCGATAACTAATGCTGTCTGCCACTGAGGGAAACGCTAAACCAGAATCCTTCCACTCCAGTCTCCCCATGCTGTGCTATCAGACCTCTCCATGCTCCCCAATTCCTGCAGAAATTGGGCTTTGTGATGTGACCCCAGCGTGGCAGCACCACCTCAGAGAAGTGCATCACCACTTCTACAAAATAAGGCAGTTTTTACCTGAACATCAAGCAACATTAAACTTCTCTGGGAAGCACTCGGTGCAGGATAATCAGGGACAGAAAAGGAATGTGTCTGTGGAGCAGAGGGCTGGTTTAAATTCTCATTAGGTTGTTAACAGCTGGTTTCATTAGTCTGCCTACAGACAATCATAATTGCTTAGTGGCTATTGCAGGGTGAAAAGCCATTTCAGTTTATTAACATTCTCAGAGCTGCAAACCTGTCAGTGAAATTATTTTTAAAGTGGCTTGTAAAGTTTTTCCCTTCTCAAAGAACATGTCAGGCTGACAGACCAGTGTGTGAAATTTACTCCCCAATAAAAGGGAGTTTGAATGCAGTTTAATAGCACTTAAAATGTTCTGCTCTGAGAAACTGTCCCCAAAGTCCAGGTGGACCTTTCTCCATTGGAGCTCTTAGAAATTTGTGGCAGCTATAACTTTGGCATTAATTTTACAGGAGCATTTACAGCCCAAGGGTCAAGACCAAAGCCATAAAATCCTGCTCAAGCCCTGAGCTGTCTCAAACCAAAGGTAAACTTGCATCTAAAGGTCTGTCTGGAGCCCAGGACTACTAAACTTGCTCTAGTAGAATTCTGTTATAAAGCTTAGTTTGCAATGAAGGTAGACTTTTATCTTAGCTTCGTTAAATATTCCCCCTAAACCAGCATAAATTATAATTTCCCTACTATAATTCATGTTTTTTCCTCTCCTAATTTACTCTTCCTTCTTGCCCTAAGCACCATCCTTACTCCTACAACAGGCTGATGGCTCCCATTATATTTATTACTCTACAGACATATGGTGGATTAAAGTCTACCTGAATGAGAGCTTTATCCAGCTCTTGCCAGAGCTAATGGAGAAGATATTTCAGTTTATTCAAAGCCACTGCTATCTCAGAAAAAGGATCATGCTTAAATTAGAATAAAAGTTCTGCCAGAATCAGTATTCCTTTGTTTCCCCCAACCATTCACTAAAAGCCCTCAGTCACTTAAGAGCTTTTTTAAATAATTTCTAATATTCACTACATGGCCAGTTATTAAAAGAGCCCTGAACCTGCAGTGCAGTTAATGTCCGTCTCTGACATATTTTTTACATGCATTTGCTTTCCACATTTCCTTCAACAGTAGCTAACTAGGTGCCCCCCCCCTTTTTTATCTCCTGTTTAATCCATTTACTCTCATCCTCCATGGCACAACACACGATGTTTCCACAAGACCAGCCTGCACCAGCCACTGTTTCACAACTCACCCATAAAATCCCGACCCCGGGCCTTTACACTGCCACCTCTTCATCTTCCCATCCACGGAGGAGAGTCGAGGTCAGCCAGATGCAAATGAGGTGTTTGAAGCCGAGGTGTGATGAGGCAGTGATTGCTTGATGAGCGCAGGAGGAGGAAAGGTCTTGGCTGTGCCTCGGTTTTTAAATCACCCTCAGCTGTGCGAGGAAAATTAAGGACAGAGCAGTGATGTTCCTCTGACCAGCTTCCCCATGGCGTCATTCCTGTCACGAAGTCAAAGAC
This sequence comes from Eulacestoma nigropectus, assembly GCA_013397775.1. Lineage (NCBI taxonomy): Eukaryota > Metazoa > Chordata > Aves > Passeriformes > Eulacestoma > Eulacestoma nigropectus. The sequence goes on from VZTE01004705.1 coordinate 237,525, forward strand.
AGGCAGGTCACACATATTCTCTTACTCTGACTCCTTCTGGGACAAAAATATTGAAAAACAGAAAAAAAATACTTATCAGAGACTTTCATTGTGTGAGCTCAGGATTCCCCACTCTCTTGCAAAGGGGGAAGGTTCATCAGGCAAAGGATATGAGAAGGAGCCTCAAATTGTCCAAAATCCCAGTAAAAATATTTTTTCCTATAGAAATCTTCACCAGAGCTGGTCACACTTCAGGCCCTTTGTACACCCATTTCCTGGCATGCGTCTCACAGGGGGTATTCCCACTGCTCCAGGGACCCAACACAAACCTCACAGCCCCACACAAACACAGCCCGAGGAGCTGCTGTCACCCCTCCAAACCTGAGTACCTGCAACAGGCACGTCTGTGCTGATCTGAGCCCATTTCTCCCCAAAACAAGGTGGTCAATTTATCTTTGAAAAGACTGGCAACAGCATTCTTGTCTCTCAAAAAGACCCGTGATTTCATCTCCACACTGAGACTTTATTGCCTTAAGTGTCCAAGGACATAGGCAGCATCAAGGAAGGTGCTGAAGTGAGTCAACTTTTACCCGAGAGAGCTCTCAGCTCCTTGTGAAAGCTCAGACAAACAGTAGAGAAAGAATTAATGCTCCCATAACTGACATCTAACAGCCACAGGGCAAGTGAAGAGTTGGTTTTAGAGAATGAAGGAAATACAGAAAAAGAACTAAGTAGTAAAAGGTGAGAAAAATCCATCGCTCCAACAGGTAAATGAAGGTAAACCACTTGGAGAAACAGAGGTAGATGGAGGGAAAAAATAAAACGTAATTGAGTGGCCACGGCACCTAGAGCCAAAACAAGCCCAGGGGATCAGGAAAGAGGTAAGCAAGTGCTCCAAACAACAGCAAAAATGAAGTGAGATCTCTGAAGGGAACAAAAGAAAGAGGCAACCTGAAGAAAGGAAAAAATGCCTCCACACCTTTCATTCCCTGCCCACAATGGGTCTTGGTTTTTTTCATCCATAGTCTCTTGTATCATGTGGTAGAAATCCAGAAAAATAAAGGTCAGGGGAAGCATGGTTTATTGGGAACAGTCCTGCATAGCAAACATGATATATCCTCATGGAAATGATTCCATGCAGCACTCACATCTTTAACTGCTTCTTTTCCTCTTGCCAGGGAAGCAGAGTTGCTTTATTTACTCCAAGCAATATTTTCTCCCTCTTCCTTGGCAGAGAACAAGCTCCCATCTTGGCAATGCTCCCCAAGTTACTTAATGCTCATTACACCCATGCTAAGGAGGGTGGGACAGGTTAATTTATCACTTATTACAGCGATTAACTTGCCCAGCTGCCGGGTTCAAGAGCCTCAGAATGCCTCAGGTTATACAGGATCACAGAAGGAAAAGCTCCATTGAATTAAGCTGCTGCCACACTGGCCCTCTTTGCCTGTCAAACACATTCAGCTGCTCTTGCACTGCCCTGTGAAAATCCCCCCATAAAATACAAGTGAAAATCCCTCAGCACCTGTAAGAAAGCACAGCTGGGTTCTGCTCAGGGCTTTTCAAACTACGTGGGGTATTTGTGACCTTCCCTTGCAAAGGCAACATCTCAGAAAAACCAAGTTTCTTTTCATCAACTCTCAGGATGTGCTGGGTTGGAAGGGACCTTAAAGCTCATCTTGTTCCCACTCTTGCCACACTCAGGACACCTTCCACTAGACCAGGTTGCTCCAAGCCCCATCCAGCCTGGCCTTGAACACTTCTGAGGATGAGACAATCACAGCTTCTCTGGAACCTGTTTTGTTCCTCCCAGATCTAAAATCATACCAAACTTAGCAGCCTCAGAGGTAGATTTCTATTAAATAGCTACATTTTTCTAGGAAAGGAATACAGCAAACCTTGTTTGCATCTGACTTGGGAAAATGAACACAAGCTCTACAGAAAGGGCTGCCGCCCACTTTTCTTATTTTTCCCCATTTGGTGGAACGTTTTCATTCTGCTGTTGTTGTTTGGAGCAGTATTTTAATATACCTGGCTGAGGCTGCTTATAATAGTACAGCGAGATACCAGGGTGTGAGGGGTGGAAAGCTGAGCTCTTGCACATCCAGTGTTTCTGTTGTTGGAATCCTTAAATCCCACCTATCTGGTGGGATGAAATAGGTGCCACTAAGCCAATTTCTAAAGTATCATGTATCAAGCTGACGCTATTTTAAGACTGAAAAAAAAAAAGCCAATTTAAACAAAGCTCTGCTCCTTTCCATTTTCTCTGTTCCACAGTTTATGACAGAAGGCGGGAGAGAAAGATTGTTTTGGGAATAATGTTTTCAGGACTCTAAAAACAATATAAAAACTGCTCTGCCACACTCAGCTGTTACAGCCCCAAAAAGCAGTGGCTGTCTTTGCTCACAGAGTCACAATTGCGATGAGATTTCTATCCCAGGTACCATCCTGGTGACCACACCATGGGAGAGTCATTTCTTGTTTTTCTCCTGGGAATAACTACAGCACTTCTGTGTTGCAAGGCAAACTTGAGCCTCTTTTAATGGCCCTTGAAATTGGACGTGTGAAATGAGGGACACAAAGCCAAATGCCAGCTGAACCTGTGATCTCTGAATGGCTCTTCACATTCTTCCCAGGAAGATGAAATGGAATCACTGTTTTTCCAGGGAAGCTGCATCAGCTGGGAATCTGCTTTAGAAAATGTGCCTTCTGCTTCTCTCAGAGCCAAAATTCCTGCACATTTCTTGTAACTCCTTCTTAGATAAGGACCGTGTTCAACTGAGTGACAGTGAAGCAAAATTACAATCCAGGAGTAATTTTTCCTGTACAAATCATCCTCCATCCACATGGGTGGTTACTCACTGGCACACAGGGGTAAGGAAGGAATCCAAACGCATCACTGTGCATAAAGTCACACATGTTGAGGGGTGAACAAATCTCACAGAGATACTGGAAACCTCCTCTGAAGACCCAGTTCAGGGAAATTCTGAGCTGCTTTGTGTTTCTGGGGACGAAGAAGTTCAGGACCTTCCACAGACACTCAGCAGGCTGTAGAATTGTGCCTGGATCTCGCTCTGGAAATGCCAGTGGCTCAACTGAGAGCTGTGGGAATGATTTAAATTGCATTGGAAGGGGCCACAGTCCTGTAAGAGTCTTTTGTCAGGAGCAAACAGCAGCCTGGAGAGTGGGGAGTGCTGGATCTGTACCACTGCGTGCTCATCCTTCACCTTAATGCAGAGCTGCCCCCAAAGTTGCCATGTATCACTTTTTACATTTCTCCTGTTGTGTATATTTTGGAGCAGCTGTTATATGTGGCTTTTTACGATGATCCCGTGAGAAGGAGCCATTTGCCTGCTGTGATATCCTCACAACTAATACTAACTCCTCATTCCCTTTGGTTTTATTTGGGGGTTTTTATCTATTTGTTTGATTGGTTTGTGTGGGTTTGTTTGTTTGGGTTTTTGTCTTTTTTGGTTTGAGTTTTTTGTTTGCTTTTCTGTAAATGACTGGTGAATTTGGCACAGCCAAACTGAAGAAAATGTGAACCAGGCTTGACTTTCCAGAAATTACTTTTGACTGGGTTTAGCTGCATTCCCCAAGGGCCAGGATAACCAATATATTTGCAGGTTTTGCTCTGCGCCATCAGCCTGCCCAGACTCTGTTCGGTGTTCCACAAGTGGAGAAGACAATGGATGCTGTGCCAAGCTTCCTTTCAAACAGAAAAACCGGGGTCAGCATGACAGAAAAGAAGAAAAAGAAAAAAAAAGAAAATATTCATCAGTTAGAATAGAGCCAGTGTCCCACCATCTTCCCCTCCACTGTTATTGATTTTGTACATTTAGAGACAAGCCTGGATCTAAAGCTTCCAGCTCTCAGTTCCTGATGCTATTTGCTACCCTTCAGCCTTGACTCCCACTGATCTAACTCACTGCTGTCCATGAGGGCTGGGGATGTTCAGCCTGGAGAAGCGAAGGCCCTGGGGAGGCCTCACTGTGGCTGGGCAGGACTTGAAGGGTCCCACAGGAAAGATGGGGACAGAGTGTTCATCAGGGCCTGTGGCGAGAGGAGAGGGGGGATGGCTCTCAACTGCAGGAGGTCGATTTAGGTTGGGTCTAAGGAAGCTGCTTTTCTACACTGAGGGTGGTGAGGCACTGGCCCAGGCTGCACAGAGGCTGTGGGTGCCCCATCCCTGGGAACATCCAAGGCCAGGCGGGAACAGGGCTCTGAGCAACGTGGTCTGGTGGGAGGTTGCTCAAGTTGGAACAAGATGATCTTTAGGCTCCCTTCCAAACCAAACCACTGAGGGATTCCATCATTCTGTGATCCCCATTGTCCACTTCAGAGTCACCCTGGACTCCTGTGAATTGTGATGTCCCAGTCAACATTCTAGCTGGAACTTCCAGTGTCTAGCAAAGAGGACAACACAACCATTCACCCTTGTGCTCATACACCCGTCACCCTACTTGGCACCTGCTCCCTGATACTCCCATCATTCTTGAAAACTCCCTAGTGCCTGGATTTTGCGATCCAACCCTGCAGGATGCTCCCATTTGTCCTGAGGATGGTACGGTGCCATTCCATGGAGGTGGACACCACCTAACTGCCTCTGTGGGGATGGGGTGGGACAGGGACCCCACTCTGAGGCTTTGCTACCTATGCAGGCTGTCAGAGACCAAGAGGAAGAGATGGAGGTGGATATAAAGATTGATACAGAGGAGGACATGGAAGTGGAGGGAGAAGAGACTGGAGAGGAAGAGATGGAGGTGGATGTAAAGATTAATACAGAGGAGGACATGGAAGTGGAGGGAGAAGAGACTGGAGAGGAAGAGATGGAGGTGGATGTAAAGATTAATACAGAGGAGGACATGGAAGTGGAGGGAGAAGAGACTGGAGAGGAAGAGATGGAGGTGGACACGGAGGAGGAGACGGAGGAAGAGATGGAGGTGGAAATGGAAGAGTACGTTGAGGACATGGACATTGATGAAAAAGATGAGGAGGAGGACATGGTCTTGGGATGAAGACCAATGCCAGCATCAGGAGAGGCATGTGTTCCCCACAGGCAGAGCGGGTCCCCTGCTGCCAGGCTGGGGCTGGGCTGGGTGCCCTGCTCAGGGACACAGTGCCCTGTGTGCTGGACTCTGGCAGCACAGGCACCATCCCCGCCCTGTCCTGAGCTTGCTTTGAGCCACGCCAGCCCTGCCACAGTGCCTGGGGCCCGGCCCCCAGCCCCAGCCAGGCTCAGTGCCGGCGGCAGAGTCCCTCTCTGCCAGAGTGTCCCAGGCTGGGGGCACAGGGAAGAGCCCTCCGTGCCTGACTGGAATGACCGTGTCACTTGTTTTTCTTCCAGGACTGATGGAGATCCGGGGCAGAGATGGCACCCCTCTGTACATAGGTCTTAGTGTTTGTTGTCGTCTTTGGTATATAGGTGTTAGGGCTTCTTCTTGTCTTCTGTAAATGCATTTCATATATTTTTGTTAGATATGTTCTTATGGTAATACGGTCTATAGATTGTTGTTGTTACAAAGATTCTTACAATGTAAATATGTTCTGTCGTTCATTTTTTTTGCTACTGTTATGTAAATAAATAATCCTTATTTTTCACACTCCAGTTCTCTTTGCATTTGCTTTGGGCACAGGCCTCCACTGACCAAGACGTCCTTTGGAAACCTCCTCTGCCACCAGACTCTGGTACAAGCATAACACGAATTGATCCTCCTACTTAAAGGCGTGATGTTAATTGGCACCAATTTGTCCCTTGGACTTTCTAGGACAGCAAATGTCAGCACTCGTAATCCCTGTTCTGTACTCACTGCTTAGGCACTGAAACATCTGAACCCGCTGGAACATCTTTAATTAGCACCAACCTGCGGAGAGCTACGGGGGGAGAACTTACCCCCAGCCACACAGAGAAACACTTGACATTGATAGTGTGGGGCAGAGCTGAAACTAAAGTATTTTAATGCCAAGGAGAGAGGGTTTTTTATTGCTGAATGCATTCTCCAAGAACAATAACGAAAGCTTTCGGTCTCCTCACCTGCCACAGACACGTATTGCCAAGGTTTGCTCCTGGGTTACGACTGATTTTTATTAATTGGTTCAGGACTCTGATATTGTTCCTGGCTAAGGTGCAGAGATGATATTTCAGAGCCAAATGAGCTCAGCACAGCTCGTGCAACACACAGAATTTCCAGACCCAGACATTCAGGCCATGCAAACTGATACTTTTTCATCCCCGTGCAAAGATCATTATTAGGACGTCACCGATGTACCACGCACTTCTCAGAGCTGCCCCTTCTGTCCAGCCCTCCCAAGTCACTTCACAGGCTTCACTCCAAGCAGTTTCTGACAGAGCTCAGTAGCACATGGGATTTAATCCCGGTTTTTCTTCATCTTCTCCTGAGCTGTCTCCAGACACGGTGTGTGGGCACTGTCTGACAGCAGCAGCATTAACGTGTCACCTCCCTGACACTGAGGTTCATGTCACAACTTTTCATCAAAAGCAGCAAACAAATGATTCCCGCTGGGTCCCACCCAGCTCCATGGGGACTTTGTGTGGCTGCAGCTCCAGCACCAGCCCTGGTGCTCAGGAATTTCAGGAGGAGATACACAGAAGGAATCAGCCATTCACAGAGAAAAACCTCAGTTTGCACGGCCCAAATCTCCACTACACTGCAGACTGTGGTAACCCAGACTCTGCATTTACACTTTGGCCTCTGTGCCTTACTTTTCCCCTCACTAAAGTCCCCCCAGCTCCCCTCTTGCTCAGGTTCTCAAGATAATTAAAAGCAGCATTAGGAGCAGAGATAGATGATGGGAACTGCCCCAAGGCTCAACAAATTTTCTCTTCTCAGGCCCGAAAATTCCAGCCCAGGAGGGGGGAAAAGCCTGCATGAAAGAGGTATGAAATCAAAGCAGTAATCAAATTTAGGTATAATGAGAGAAGCTGAAGAGGTTTTCAATGTTCAGAACAAGATTAGCAGCTCCAGGCGCAGGAGGAACACGACATTTTCCCCACTGTAACAACTCTGAGATGCAAATTGCATCTCCCATCCTTCTCCCCAGCTCTGGGACCTGTTCAGCTGCCGATGTGGTGCTGAAGTTTTAAAGCAAGCTGGAAGCTGGTCAGAGAGATGGTTTGCAAATAAAAATCATGGAGGACAGCTTGGAAGCAAAGAGGACAGTCAGAGCAAAGAGAGGCAGAGCCTGGCCCAGGGGTGCAGCACAGCCACACAACACATGCCTGAAGCTCCAAGAAATTAAAGAATTTGCTAATTGTTTTACTCCCACAGGAGATACTGAAGGTGCTTGATGGAATCCCTGCCTCCTTCAGGCTGCATCAGCATGAAGGAGAGCACAAGGATGGAGGTTACACCACCTTGTGCTGCTGCTTCTGTCTCCTGACTCAAATCTCTCCAAAATCTGTCACTACTGGGCCTTCCCAAAGCCTCAGATTCTCTCTGTCTTCACAGTGCCGAGGAGCATGAAGGGACCTAAAGGTGCTTACAGAGACCAGAGATGCAATTGCTGCCTCAGGTGCGTTTCACTGCCCAGGTTAGTGCCTCTAAAACCATCAAAATCAGCCCCTTTGACAGCACCAAGCCAACAGCAGAAGATCAGGGCCTGCAAATGGTTGGAAATGCCATTTTTTAATATTTCTCTCCCGGTCTCCCATTCCATGGTGCCATTTCAGGGTTTTATCCCAACACTCAACAGCTCCAGCACGTCTTAGCAATCAGCTTCAGATGGATTTTTAGTGCTGAGCAAATAAGAGGCAATTTTACTTTTTCTCCAATGAATGAAATTTCACCTAAATCAGATGAACTCTGTGTTCTGGGGCTGGCCAGGCACTAACCACTGCCAGGTCCCCAAGCCTGGATGTCAAACTGCCCTAATATTGGCAAGTTAAATTTATTTGGTTTTATGTACAAGATTGTTCTGTCTCAAAAGTATTGGTATCCATATAATTGCATTTCCAAGCACTAAACTCAGACCAGCCACAAAGAACACAAGGGACAGGAAAAGAAATAAAAATAGAGATTTCTAAGGAGATGGAAATTGAAGGCTGAGTTTTTCCCATTACAGAAAGTTTCATAAATTATCACCTGCCAGCTCCTTGTCTTCATTTGTGTGGCCACCACTGAATACACTCACAGATAAGAAAATGTTTGTCCCCTGAAAACTGGGGCTAGAGGGAAAAAAAGGTTCAGATATCTGAATTAAAAGACAACATAATGAAAAGAGCTGCCTTATACTAGCAAGATATGACAGGCAGCAGGAATGGCTGAAGCCAGCAGAGATAAGTCCATGAGCTATTCACGCTACAAAGATTTCTGACAAAACCTCCAATGACCCAAAAGCAACATTTTGTCTGGCAGAGCTGATAGGAACCCTGTGCATTTAATTCTGTCATTGACAGCAAATGGAGATTGGCTTGGAGCTCCTTTGGTCTACTACTACTTCTTTTTTTTTCCACCGAGAAAATGTAATTACATCTGCTCTTTGGGAAGAAATTACTGCTTTGAGTGGTTCAAGGCAAAGAGTTTCTTCCCACACCCATTCATAATCAGTCACCAAGAGAAATATTTTCTCCAAAGATCTCTTCAAAATTTTGGAGTTACTTTTAACATAAATAACTTGGTTATTTTGGTCAAAACTATAAGGGAATTGAATTTGGCTGCCTCAGCTTTAGAAGAAGTGTTTCTTCCCAGTTCTTCACAAAGAGGAACAAAACACTTTGCTGCAGCAAACTGAAGGGAAGTTTCTTTCCCCCTGAGCGGCACAATAGGTGATGATTTTGTTGCCAAGAGGCAACAAACTCCAGCCAGTTTCCAGTTCTTGTAGTTTAAGGGAAAATCTCTGAGGATCATAGCTGTGGGACACACAGAGTGGGAGGAGCAGGGGATCTGCTGGGGGTTTTTGGGGTGGGGGACAGATTAAAGGAATGTTCATGCAAAACCTGTGAGAGCTCAAGACTCCATCCCTCAGAGGAGAAACTCGATTTGACCCAAATGCCATTCAAATCCAAAAAAGGTTGAGGCATTTCCCCAAGCTCTGCTGAGCCACCAGGTACAACCCAAATCACTCAGTGGGACCAGAGCAGCAGTTCCCTGGCATGGGATGGGGATGGTCCCTTGGGAGCCGCCTGCATCACTCATGGGACTCTCAAGATCTGCTTCTAAAGCCCTCAACATCCAAAAAGCTCCACATTAAAAACTTGAATTTGGGATTTCACTACTCCATCTGTCTGTTGTCACTAGGCAGCTGCTCCACTTCAACACTCTTCTGATGGGTACAAATTTTTCTCCTAATTTCCAGCCTAAACAGGAAGTTATTTCCATTCATTCTTCTGCAAGTACTGGGAGTTGGTACCTGATTTGCTCTTCATCTCCTGATGTGCATTTGTGCACACAAAGTGCCAAAGCCAAGAGCATTTCCTTGTTTATATTATGTAATTTCTCCTTATTATTTCCCTCCCATATAATTGTATGGATTTGGTGCTGACTCAACACTCAGAACCCTGACAGCACGAAGTCCAATTTTCACACTGACTTCTGCAAGCTTCGGACCAAGCCTGCAAAGAAGGAAACACAGCAAAGAAATTCCAAACAGAGGCCCTAATAAAGGTAATAAAATGCCACATGCCTGTGTTTGCTGCAGGGAAGGATCAGCTTCCCTGTTTAGTGCTGCTTATGAAATCATTACAAACAATTAAAGCAGCAGAGGGGAGGAAGACAGCACTATCGTTTCCAGCTCCCCAGTCCTCCTCTGCCCCCGGCATGAATTTCATAAAGCTCAAATCTCCCAGCAGAAATCCCTCAGCAATTGATTTCCTACTCATGGAATACAGCAGGCAGACACCCTGGCTTTCCTGGCCAGAAAAGGAGAATTTGCCTCCATGTTTTTCCCAGGCATGCAGCTGTGATGTCAAATCCCCCTTGCTGGCCTGCCAGGAGATTCCTGAAGGGACGTGTTCCTGTGGGGTGACAACCCTCTGGAGATGCACAGAGAGCTTTGTGCCAGCGTAAGGGACCCCCACAAGAGCAGATCCCTAATTCAGGCTCCATCTTCGTTCACAAGCAGTTTCTAGCAGAAAATTCGCAGTGACTGCGTTTCCCCAGAACAGGTAATTTCAAGCGCATTTTTCTCTTGAGCTCTTCTGCCTTCCACAAAAGCAGCGTTCCTGGGATCGCTTTGGAGACGAGCAAATAGCTCCATCACGAACAGGAGCACCAGGAAACATAGCAACACCTAATAACCAAGACCATTCAAACCCACTTATCTGCCCATCCCCACATCTCCTGGACTCACTTGAATGCTCAGGAAAGTGGGAAAAAAACAGCTGTTTTCTAAGAAGGCTGCACAATCGAAAGGTGAATGACGGGCACAAGCAGCCCAACACGAGCACCTCTGGCAGGGGAAGGAGCAGGAGAGATCCAGCCCCTACTGACCAGGATGCAGCTCAAGAGATGCTCGCTCACTATTTGGGTTGTTTTTGTTGCTTTTACATTAACACTGCACCAAACACGCCACAATTGTTTTCCTTCCCTGCAGCCACATGAAAAAAATTCACTGGACTCTCACCTCTTTCTCCCTGAAATAATTTTTCCCTTATACAACCGTCAAAACGGGGTTTGTTTTCATGCTGGAAATAAGTCCATAAACTCTTCGACCAATTTCAGTGTATACAACAATGCTACAAACCCCCCATTACTCAGGTGCCCCAGGGCAGCAAGGAAGGGAAATCTCACAGCAGAGGTGGGAACACCAGCCATGGGTAACAGCATCATATTCTGCCTCTCCAGAAAATGGGTGCTTCTCTTCCCAGTCCAGAAAATTCCCTGCCCTTTGTAGGGCTGTAGAAGGCTGCTGTCTGCTCCACACAGTGAGAAGCAAACTAAGCAGGGACACTTCAGAACACCTCTATTCCTATGATATTATTCTGCTGGACCCATAAATCCACAAAAGAATGGGTACTGCGAACTCCTGATTGCAGAGAAGGGAGTTCATCACATCCTCCCTGTAAATTAGGATTTATCAGAGATGGAGAATTGATTACCAAGTAACCTGCAGAGACACAAAACTACTCTGCAGTTTTCTAGGACTGGCTGAGCAGCACATAAAGGTTATTGATGGAGCTGGGGAGTGTTTCTGTACAGGATGTGCTCCTGCACCTCCTGACATCCCAGGCGGGCAAACAATTTACTTAACATTTGGAAGAAGAAAGCAATTCTTACTATTAAAAATAAAAAAAAAATTTAAAAAATTAAAATAAAATAAAAATAGAAAATCAACTTCATGTCAAGGAGCCTCAGTCAGAGCTTGTAGAATTTTGCGAAAACAGATCATTTATAAGGAAATAATTTCCCTCTGCCTTCAAGCAGAGCTGAGAAGCAGGTGGAGATGGAGATGTCTCAGAGCCTCAGTGTTGTCCTTACTGATAAAATGAAACTGATATTACCAAGCATTAGAAGTGAAAAACTTCAGTGGTAGCTCAGCCCCCCAACACAAAACACCTTCTCCCACTCAGCCAGCACTTGTCTGAAATCACTCCCCTTGGCAGGAGGCCCCTGCATGGCCTGGCGTGTCCTGCACTTCGGAAATTATTCTGTGTGGAAAACACAGAAGTGTGTCTTTATTTCTTTGCTTTTTCTGCTCGTCCTCCACAAGCATCCAAAACTTCTTGATGGTGTGGTTATCTATAATTTGCACCAATAGGATTTCTGATGGGGACCTTATTTACCCAGCACGCTGTGAAAGCCCCAGTCAGTGACCTGACAGCTTCAATCCCCAAGGAATTAAATTTGGGGGCTTTGCTTTGGGGCCCAAATTAGATTTTAAAGAGAGAAGAGCCAGGTGTTGCTGAGTGTTGATGCTCTTTTGGCTATTTCTGGGGCCCGCAATGAATCCAGCCCCTCCCTCACTTGCTCAAACAACCCCACTATGGCCGTGACCACGGGGTGCGGATGAGAAGAGAGCACCAGCCATAAACCTCAGCTTGCAGTAATCCCTTCCCTTTTCCTTTTATCTTCTGCTTTTTTAATTATTTTGATGAGTTTTATAGCACACCATTTCTTCCTTAATTCACCTCGATTGTCCAACCTACATTTTTCTCCATCACACTGACATAACCAACAAGGCTCATGCTCTTAGAACTGAATTTTCATGAGCACATACATGGCCACAAGAATTACAATGACCTATTTAAGTAGGTCAGGCTGGTATTAATTGCAAAACAGAGCTGTAATAAGTGGTTGCAGTCCAAAGCCAGAATCAAGTTTCACTAAGCTCAAACCAGGCCTTCTGCTTTTCCCTTTTTTCCTTACAATAATTGATGGTATCACAAACCTCATACTCTACAATGTGTGTTGGACTAAAGAGTGTGGAGAAAGGTGCTGGCTCTGTAGAATTGCACTGGAAAATGTTGTGCCAGAAGACGGATTTAATCCGTTTCATTGGTTTGGGGTTTTTTTTTACAATGAACATTGTACAAAATATTAGACCATTTCTCTAGAACATGATATTAAGGTGAAGATGAGTCATTTCACTGTCATAACACAGGAGAGAGGGGAAACCAGAGTGAACAAAGGAGCAAATTCATTCAGCAGCAATTTGCACTCCACAACACTCTGCTGATGAGGCTTTTAGGCCAGAGGAGCTCTGCTTCTTAAGCAGACAAGGCAACACATTAAGCTGTTGCTTAGAGATATTGGAATATATTGCACAGAGCCTGCTCCCTGGCGAGCGTCCCTGAAGGGCTCCGGGCTGTTTTTCCAAGGATGCATTATAGCCCTCTTGCAGGGCTGCTGTTTGTAAAGACTCAAAAGCTTTTCCAAGCAGGTCAAGCAATGACAGAAAGGGTGACTTTTTGGAAGTGACAGTTCAGATGACATTAAAAAACTCCAAGTGGCAGCTCGTCTCGCTTGGAAGTGGCAGATACCAAGGGCTCTCAGCAGCTGTGTTACAACCAGCTTAATAGCAACTAAATAATGTATATTCCTGCCAGGAATGCCGATGGATCACAGCACTGCAGGGCACGGGTGTCCTACACAACCCTCATCTGCCAGCAGCACAGGAAGGACAGGGATCCAGGGAAGAGCTGATTCCCACCTGCCAACTTGCACGCACTGTGGGCAAAAAACATCCTTTTATTTTGGTTTTGCTCCCATCCTTTTAAACTACGGTTCCTCCTTATGTCTTGATCTTCAGCTGTGCTGAAGTATGCCCTTGCACACGCTCCATGCACATCTGATAAAGGCACCCAGCAGGAAACAGAACCCTGTGAACATCTCCGTGGTCACGAGAACTCCAAAAGGAAGCGATTAGCTGTACCCCGGAGTACTGCAGCTCCAGGTCCCACCTCATCCAGTGCTTTTTCCCCACAGGCACAGGTCTCACAGGCAGATTACACAAAAGCTGTCACTCACGTGGGCTGATGGAAGAAGTCTGAGATAGGGAAGCACAAAAGCTCCAAGTCCAGGAGACTGATCCATAGATTGATCCAGCAGATCAGCTTCTCTTGCTTCCAGAGGGTTAAGGAGGATGAGGCAGCAGCATCTCTGGCACAGTCAGAGCCAAGGGACAGTTTTTGTCCACTCCTCATGGCAACACTGACACAAGGGAAGCCCCAGGCCACTGCCCCTAGCCCCACACACCCCACAAAGACGATGAGCATCATGGAAAAAAGGGGACAATACACTTCCAGAAACCTCCCTCTTCCAAAGGACTCTGCTTCGAACAGACTGAGCTGTCTCAGGGCAGCAAGCCAACAAAAGCACACACTCACTTCCAGCCCTGGAGAAAAGCAAGAAAAAATGCTGGAGAATAAAATCACCCTGGAATGGAAGCAGATGTTAATTTCTCTCTGGAACAAGGCTGCTTGAAGCCAGACCAGAGGGGGGTGAGAGAGGAAATGAGGGTGTTTAAAGCAGCCTGCACTCTAAATTCTCACAGATATCTATTAATTGCAACAAGACTGGCACCGTGTCCTTGCTCCCACTGTCACGAGTACTCTACCAGAGCTCTTAATTAACACATCTGACAGCACAGCTCCTGCTGGGAGCCAGGCAGCCTCTTGCAATGCCTCCATGGCTGGGTGGCACCTCTGGGTGGCCCCAGCCAGCACCACGGGGCTGGGGGAGGTGTGGTAGAAGAGCCAGGGTCTCCAAGAGGTGCTGAGAATGAGGTCTGATCCATTGCAGGAGCCTCCCAACCTCTTTCCTGACTTGCAGGGAGCAAACAGCTTCAGCCAGCCACCCACCACCTCCCGGTGCTACGGCTTTTATTCCCCATCACAGCTGCTCTGAGGAAATTGCTAACACAGCGTTTGTGTCGATTTCTCCGCTGCAGAGACAGACGGGGCAGTTATCGATATGTACTTTCCCTGACACAAACAGGCCGTTTATAGGCTCATTACTCCGATTTTCCTTAAATCACTTCCCGTACCCCTTTGCCTTCGCTGCAGCTTTCGGGTGGGCAGGATGTGTCACCAGCTCCTGGATCCATGACAATTATCACCATTCAAAGGCACTTCCTTCGCCCACAATTCACCAATTTACCGACGGAGACATTTGCCCTGCATTCACCCCTCAGAAAAAACCACCACCCGCAGCCCTTGCCTGGTTCCCTGGGGCATCCCACAAGGTGAGCACCGTCACCTGTCTAAGCCAGCCTGGCTCAGTATGGCTGGGAAGGTTTTAGGGGAAGCAGGAGGACATGTCCCAGCTTGTGGGTGAATGTTACCCTACAAGTAGCCTGACCAGGCACACGTACCTTGGCAGAAGCAATTACAGCCCATTTGACGGATCAGTTCCGGATATTTTAGCAGGTCCTGCTGTGATAGGACCAGGGGGAATGGCTTTAAACAGAGGGAGGGTGGATTTAAATTAGATATAAGAAAGAGGTTCTTTTACAATGAGAATGGTGAGGCACTACCACAGGTTGCCCAGAGAGGTGGTAGATGCCCCATCCCTGGGAGCATTCACGGTCAGGTTGGATGGTTCCGTTCTGAGCAATCTGATCTGGCTGACGATGTCCTGCTCATTGCAGGGGGGCTGGAGTAGATGACCTTTAAATGTCCCTTCCAACCCAAACTACTCCTTGATTCTATTATTAACCTGCAATGCTTTTGAAAAGCCTGAACACTTCATACAAATAAATCACCTTAATGACCAGCAACTGCAAGACAGCCAGCCGAGAACATTTTGTTTTGGTAAACAGAGTATTGATTGTATATCTGTGTCCTTGAGATGAACTTGACTCCCTGACAGCAGCAGGAGCCCAACAAAACAGGTTGTCCATAACCCCAAAATGGTGGATGGCCTTTGTCTGAAGCCAGCAGCACATCAGCTTTATGAAGGCAATAAAGCACCACTGATTAGCATTGCCAGGGATTTCCCCCTCCCTAAAATGCTGCCTTTTCTTTGTTTGCACAGCTGACCCAGGCTGCCCAGTGTGAACGTGGGCTTCAAGAGGCAAAGTCCATCTCCATGGCGTGGATTTGCCAGGAGCAAAACCTTTGTCCCTGTTGCACTGTGCTGATGATGGAGCTGCTGGCACAGGAGTAGGTCCAAGCAGCTCTAAGGGAAAACACAGCTCGTGCCCTTTGTAGCAGCATCTTCAAACCAGTGCTTGATTTTCAGGGCTTCGTGCCACTGTAACATTTATAATCAAGGGATGCCCAGCTAGACAAGACAAGATGAATAAAACATTCTCTCAGCCTTCACTCCAAGCACTGCCCATCATGCCAATATCCATGGATCTGTTTCCTCTGTGCACAGCCTCTGGCCCTGGTTGGACCCAGAGACACACGGAGGAAATATTTTCTCTGTTGGTAGAACAGTTCCCGCTGCAAAGCAATTTCCTACATGAATTTAGATCCATTGGAAATTGTTCTCCCCAAAGCAAACAGGTTTTATTGGAGAACCAGGCAAGGAGCTCAGAAAGCAGGTGCCAGTAATTTGTTTGGGGCATATAAGAAGCAAAAGCCCCTCTACCCACACCAGGCAATGAGATTTAATTAGTCTCCATCTCATCTCTGACAGGTTATTTTAATCAAGCACATCCTAACCAAGGCACGGAGAGCATGTTCACTACAGATAATGAGGAGTAAGGCACAAGGCAGAGGGCAAAGCACACGAGAACATCATCAGCACTGCAGTTCCCCCCCTGCAGTTCCCAGCCCCTCACCACAGCCCCTAAAACACAGCACCTGGGCATACGACCCCTGGCCATGGCAGCATGATGACAATTCCAAGAAAACATAGCTTGGGAAGAGAAAGAACAGCTTTTAAGCTATTCCAGAGATCAGAGACATGCTTTATGTTGAAAAACAGAAATCCTCAAAGGATTGTGGACGAAAAATACTTCCAAATTCTTTAGTCCCAGGGAATAGTGACAGATCAGCAAATGTAGCATCACATTCTCCTGAATTTCTCTGCCTCCCTGTATGTTCCTCTCTGAAAAAGACAACAGCAATTCTTGGAAACTGCCTTCCCCCTGCAGACCTATCAATACCTTGCTTCATTTACAACTCCTTATAAACCCTACCAGCTTTCCCAAAACAGGCCAGAGGAAAGCTTCCAGGGGTGTTTCACCTGAAGAAGTATCACCCATATAATTTCTATGCAATATCATTCCTGTTTAAGTTTCCTTAAGCCCAATGTCTGGTTAGATTTTGGCCAAGATACAGAAAATATCTGGAAGGGTTGTACATTGGGCATAAAAAAAAATCCCATCTGCTAAAAAGTCAGTTATAGCCATGGCCTTAAAAAGTGCAGGGAAATGTTTTACTCCCACCCAGCTACTGGTGCACAATAATCTTGCCAGAAGAATATAAAAACATCTAAAGAAGAGGAGCAAAGTTAAACGTAGTTCTTGGCTACATATCTTAGGTCTACGAGCTGGCCTTCCTGGTTAAATGCACACAGCCAGGCATGGCACTGATGGGTGCCTGTGTTTTCCCTTGCCTTGTCTTGAAACAAAGGTCAGGCAACATTTAAAAGACTAAAGGAGAATCAAAAGACTCTTGATCTCCTTTTTATTCTTTTCCTAGGGACATGCTGGTAAAGTGATCCTACGTTCTTGCTGGGTTTGCTCTATAACCTGGGGTGCATTTCTGACAAGCTTCGCGGGACTCCTGCCCCTTCCGATGCACATCTGAAGGATTTCATTGAATTTCCAAAGCCGGATCAGAGACCCAGCCGGAGAAACTCGGCCAAACTCCCCCAGAGCAGCTGAAAACAGCACAGATCTGGCAAGGTACGTCTGTTTATTTGTTTATTTTGCGGGCTGTAGTTGCTCACCCTCCTCCCACTCCCTTTGTTAAAACCAGCCACTGCTCCCTATTGAAGCAGTTTAACCCCCCACTTCCCACCGTTTCACGCATCCCTCATTCAGCCAGTCCTGGGTGCTGCCTGTGTCCCTCGACATCTCCCTCGTTCCTGAAGGGAACATCCACTGTATTTACTATTTTAAAAACCCTGCAGAGAGAAAACCTTTGTTTCCCCCCCTTCCCTGATCTGAGCAAGTGCTAATTGCTCAGACACGCAACGCGCACACACACAGAAGCATCATGTTGATCTGATTGCAAATCCCGGTACGTCAGCAGCCCAGAGACCCTCCTCCAACTCGGATTAGAGGGAAGAGGCTCACCAGTGCAAGCAGCAGGTGCTGGAGGAGGCAGCGGAGCCGCTTCCCAGGTAAGGGACACTTCAGCCCTCCTTCCCCAACGCCGGCAGTCCCACTCACTTTATTGCAACAAAATGCAAGAGGAATGAGGTGCTTCTCTTTGCAGAGCCTGGGGACCAGTTGCCAAACCTCCGATCTTCACGGTGGGGGTAGGGGTCGGTTGCTTGTTCATTCCCTGTGGAGGAATTCTTGGAAGTGTGGGTCAGGCACAGAAGGCGGATGTAGCAACTGCTACAGATGGGATGATTCTTGCTGTGTCTCTGAAGTGGATTTGCTTTCAGGGTACTTTTCTCCCTCTTCCCTGATTAATCCTGAACTTCTGAGACTTACAGGTTTTTCTGTCCATCTGTGCCAGGTTTGGGGTGCTGCCAGTTGTTTGTACTGGGGGTGGTCTTCATAGTGAATAAGTTCAGAGCCCACCCTTGCTTAAAGGTCTACTTTGATTGAGGTGTATACCCCTTTAACCTTCAGTTTTGAAAATCCTCCCTGAACTTTTTTTCCCCCTCCTTCTTTTGCTAGGGGACCCTGGGAGTGGGGAGTAGCAGTGTCAGAAACGTCTTCGTTGCTCGTGAAATCCCAGTCCATGAAGAGCCTGAACTCCGACACAAAGGCAGGCGCTAATTAACCACTGGAACGCTTCTGCTCCGGCACGGAAAGCGAGCGCTGTGCCAGTGAAACAGCAGCCATCCCTCAAGTCCTCCACGGGCTGTGAACAGCCAGCCAGGCACAAAACTCCCCCTTCTGCCTCCTTGTTCCTGCCAGCCCCAGAAGAACTCTCCCTGCAGACAGCTGAACAGGAGCCACTCAACTCCCCCAGCAAAGAAAAGCCGAAACTCACCGGAATGCTCTCGGAAAGAAGGGTTCCTTGACTTATTTAGAAAGTCATAATTCTCTTGTTTGCTCGGTTCATGGAGCCTTATGTCTTCCAAATATTTTTTCCCCCCTCATCACTTCAAAATCTAACTTCTCCAACAGGGGGGAGAGGTAAGTTAGGTGGTCCATGCAGCCTCACAACTCACCTTTGAAAACAAGCTGCATCTAAATGAGGTAACAGCTGCTTCTCACAGGAGGGGGAAAAAAAACCCAACCAAACAGAAAAGCTCTCACTTCTGGGCTAGCAAGGCTTTCAGTGGCATCTGAGGGTGGTCTGTGATCAACAGGCATGGGAAACAGCTCCTTTTGGGATGACCTGAACAGCTCTTGCAGCAATGCAGGCAACAGCTGCTACCTGGAAAACAGCATGAGGTTCAACTTCACCCTCCAAGAGCAGGCAGCTGATTTCTACGTTGTCCTACCTGTGATCTACTCTGTGATCTGTGCTGTGGGGCTCACAGGCAACACTGCTGTCATCTACGTGATCCTCAAGGCCCCCAAGATGAAGACTGTGACCAACATGTTCATCCTGAACCTTGCTATAGCCGATGACTTGTTCACCCTTGTCTTGCCCATGAATATTGCGGAGCACCTCCTCCGCTACTGGCCCTTTGGAGAAATCCTCTGCAAGGTCATCTTGTCCATAGACCACTACAACATCTTCTCCAGCATTTATTTCCTGACAGTGATGAGCATAGACAGGTACCTGGTGGTACTGGCTACAGTCAGGTCCAAGAGGATGCCCCATCGCACGTACCGAGCAGCCAGGATTGTCAGCCTGTGCATCTGGATCCTGGCCACCATCATAGTCCTCCCTTTCATCATCTTTGCCAATGTCTACACTGACGACCTGGAGATCAAGAGCTGTGGTCTCAATTTCCCCAAGCCTGAGAGGTTTTGGTTCAAAGCCAGCAGGATCTACACCCTCATCCTTGGCTTTGCCATTCCAGTATCCACCATCTGCATCCTCTACACCATGATGCTCTACAAGCTGAGGAACATGCACTTGAACTCCAACGCCAGAGCCCTGGACAAAGCCAAGAAGAAAGTCACCATTATGGTCTTCATAGTCCTGGCTGTGTTCCTCTTCTGTTGGACCCCCTTCCACTTGGCCACCATCGTGGCTTTGACCACTGACCTGCCCCAGACCTCCATGGTCATTGGGATATCCTACTTCATCACCAGCTTAAGCTATGCCAATTCATGCTTGAATCCTTTCCTGTATGCTTTCCTGGATGACAGTTTTCGGAAAAGTTTCCGGAAGTTGCTGGACTGCAGAACTTCTTGAACAAGGGGATGGGGGTGGCTGGTCCCCACCCTCCCAGGACTTTTCAAGGATACCTTCGCAGACTGGAGGGGGGGGACAATGAATGCACAATGTCCTTTCTTTCGTTTACATGTAATGTATGGTCTGATTATAATCCTCATCAGCAACAGGGCATCCTGCCCACTTGCAGCTCTTGCATTTCTCCTCTTTGCTCCTACCAGCTTCTCAGAGTCACATTTCTACACCCTGATTTTTAATTTCACACTCTGAATTATTAAGGACAGAACATTTCCTTTTCAGGGGTGTATTTCTGCCTCAGAGTGGTCCTTTATTGCCATCTGCTGTACAGCACAGACAGGCTGGAGACCAATTTCCAGATTAGTGCAAAGCTCAGCTCTTCATCACTGTGTCATTAGGGAGGATTGTTTAATGGAGCAGAGCTAATGAGCACTTCCAATGAAACATCAATAAAACAGACAGAGGATGAGTATTTGGAAGAGAAAAGAAACTATTTTCACATCCATGTATGCTCCTGTGTGCTATGGCTTTCTTTTGATTTTGAAGGGTGTCCATCTTCCACCCCACCACAAATTTCCTCTTTTCTGGCTTATTAAATTTAGACCAAAAGGAAGATTTGAGTCTCAAAAATAGTGTTAAACAACACACCATACAAATACCATAACAACTGTGGGAATTTGTGATGGAAATTATTTTGAGCTAATTGTTCCTGTTAAGTGTCAAATACATATTTATTTAAGAGTGAGTAATGAAATAAACCTCATGGGGGAAAAAAGAGACTGGTCTTTCTTTCACAAGAGAAAATTTGTGCTACTTGTGCCATGTCTTTGCTATATATATTACATTTTGCCTATTATGAAACAAAATACAGTAGGTTTGTAACAAAATCAAGGTGTTTTGTAAGCCATAAGAAAAACTCTAGTGAGCACTGCAGATATAAAGTTCCTTCTTGCACAGATAAAGAGTCAAAATACTTGAACAGAACCAGGACTTGAGTGGCAGAGTCTGGAGATCAGAAACTCCATACTGAAAGCTTGGGAAGCTCATTCTCACACCCTTTAGCCCTGCAAGGTTTATATATTTCTGGTTTTAGGAAGTCTGTCTAAGCTAAAATATTTCTTTCAAGCTTTCCCCCAGTCCCCAAGCTCAGCTCTTACCTGTTGAAATTCCCCCAGCAAAACACAGGACAGGTAAAACTAAAGAAGAGGAGGCTGCAATTCTCAGCTTAAATGGACTCTCGGAGGGTGAGAGTGTGGGTGGAGACCCCAGGTGAGGCTCCTCGGGGCAATTCAGTGCCCTCAGCACCCCAACACCAAATCTGAAAACCCTCAATACCTCACAATGGCAATTTAATTTTTAGAACACTAAAAACAGATGTGTGGATACAAGATCACTGTGTTGCCTTCTCTATATTAAAGGTGCTAACTTCGGGAGAACAGTGAAGGAGAACACATTCTTCCAGGTGAAACTTCTTCAGGAATTTTGCTTTAGCATAGTTGCCACCTGCTGGCAATGAGCTTCCCAGGTGGAAAAACCTCTCTGAGTGAGAAAACTGATTCAAATTATGTCACCTCTCACACAAGCTGCCTAATCAGCTGAAACATCACCCTTCATTGGCACGGGCCTGTAGGAAAGGCAGTAGATTTTATTCGGTGATAAAACTACTGTATTTCGTTAGATGGAAGGGATTTTTTCAGTGTTAGTCACTCCCTTTCAGACCTGACACTGACACTGCTGGACCTTTTTCTGTAAATCACAAGTCATGACAGTCACAGAATCACAGCATGGTTCAAGCAGGGTCATCCAGGGCAAACTTCCCAGCACCGTGTCCACTTGGGTTTGAATGTCTCCAAAGGTGGAGATGCCACAGCTGCTGTGGACAACCTGCTCCGGTACTTCACCACTCTAACAGTCGATTTCTTTCCTACGCTTGAATGGAACTTTCCACATTTCGGTTTGTGCCCTCTGTCCTGTCACTGGACATCATTGAGGAGAGTTTGGTTCCCCCTTCTCTGAACCCTCCACAGGCGCTTACAGACATTGCTTGTATCCCCTGGGCCTTCCCTTTCTGAGCATGAGCAGCCCCATCTCAGCATGCTCCTGCTGCATCCATGGTTTTCTCCATGTCAAACACATGACACATGAGCGCTGGCCCCTCTTGTGGGATGCCAGGCTCCAAGGGGAGAAGGATTTGCGTCGGCCGAGGCCTCCTGCCGTGCTCAGGAGGGGCTCCAGCTCCCACGGAGCCCCGAGGTGCGAGCCCGGCGGGGCGGTGCGGTTCAGCCCGGCGGCGCTGAGCGGCACTCTCTGCTCTCAGCTCGGCATCGCTGCATCTCCCGCAGCCTGCTCAGCCTCGCACCCTGCTCCTGCGGGGAGCCGGCAAACTCGGGCTGCCCGTGCTCGGGCAGACCCTCGGAGCGCAGCATCCGAGGCCAGGCTGCTTCGGCGCCTTCTGGGAGAGCAGAAAACACCTCCAAGGAGGCGCTTGCCCGCTCCCAGCACAAGATCCCCCCAGGGAAACCCCGCACGCCAGCTCATTCCTTTGAATTTCCTCCCACTGCTGGGGCTGGCTTGTCACACCAGCCCACATCAGCTGCATCTCGAAGACTGGGAGCGGGGAAATAAAGCCGGTTAACGATTCACTGAATAAATCCCCCCTTGAAGCAAACATCCCTTCTGAGGTCTGCGGGGTAGCAGGAGGCTGAATTAGGGACCCCCAGGGCTCCCTCCTGTCCTAACCTCTTCCCAGCCAGCCATGCACTGAGCAGGGAAGCCAGCTCAGCCTCAAAGCCGAGGAAATTTCCGTCTGGGAGAGTCTGGGATGTGTTAATGAGTGCAGAGGTGCGGTGCAGCCACGCAGCTCCCAAGACACGGCAGGAGCTTCTGCCCACTGCAGCAGCAGCAGGTTCCTGCTCCGGGAAGGAATCGCCTTCCTCGTTCTGTCACACCCGTGAGGACACAGCTCCATCATCCCTGGGAGCCATTTCCCACCCCAGAACCGGAACGAGGTTCATACATTTCATATTCCCACTGCCGGCTTCCAAAGCAGGCATCTGAGCTAAGGCGGGGGATCGGAAGCGGTTGTTGCTTTTTAAGTTTTCGTGCTGCAGCGATATTGGCTGTTTGGATCAATTGTCCTCATCCGAGCTGTGCTGTAGCTTGTTCTCCCGGGAAGCTCTAATCCTCTGGGTCTTCGGCAGTCTCACACTGCCTCCCTAAGGCTGGTCACGATTTTTGGGTGAGAAAAGAAATAATACCTCACTGAGAGTTGAAGGCCTGCCTCTCAGAAGCATCTGTATGTGAGAAAAAGACAAAAATAAAAGTTAAATATGGAGAAGCGAAAACTTGGACTATAGAGGATGAGAAGCAGAAGGGTCTCTAGATGGTACCATTAAAATCAGTCCAAGAAAGAGAATTTGTCCCTTCTCTGTACAGCCTGACTTTATCTGTAGCACTCACCTTGTTTCCTCAGGGTTGCTGTGAGCCCTTGGGTGCTGATGAGCCACTGATGCTCCCACCATAAACCCAAGTACATGGTGACCCTCTGGCTTTACTGCCAATCCTGGGAGAAACAAGCCCACTTTGGTGCCTTCAGAGGGTCTCAGCACATCCAGGTTTGACATTCCCACCTGCTGCTGAAGGGAAGGGGACTTCCCAGGCTGGAGTCCCTCTCACAGTGAGTCAAGAGGTCACCTGAGGATCCTCTGTGGGCTGTGGGGACACAGCCCTGGCAGGTCCCTGTCCATGTCCAGGGCAGAGTGTGTGGGTCTGGCCCCATCCACACCACCCCTGCAGCTGAGGTTGTGCCTGGAGTCAGTTTTGGGGTGATAAACCCTTGTTCTGTGGCAGCTCTGAGGCCCCCAGGGAAGCTCTGGGTTTGACCCAGTGGAGAGACAGGATGAGAGGAAACGGCCTCAAGTTGTGCTAGGGGAGGTTTGACTAGATATTAGGAAATATTTTTGCATCAAAAGGCTGATCAAGCCCTGGAAAAGGCTGCCCAGGGCAGTGGTGGAGTCACCATCCCTGGAAGTGTTCAAAAAACCTGTGCATGTGGCATTTCAGGATATGGTTCAGTGGTGAACGTGGTGGTGTGGCTGAGTTGATACTTGGACTCGCTGAGCTTCTCTAAACCTAATGATTCTATGATATCAGGCAAAAGTCTTTCCAAAGAATCACCAACTGAAAAGCCACATGCCACATTCCCACATTTCCCTCCCTCCTCCTCCTTTTGTCTGGAAGCGAGGAAGAGGAGTTAATTTAAAGACAAAGGCCAAGAGTAGTGACAGTAAATATTGCCATGAGTCCTTGTTGGCATTTGTGTTTGGTAAGTGAAGATGCAGAGGGAAGGATCAAAGCTGCCTGAATGGCTTTTAATTACAAGCCTCGATTGTTCTATTTTCTCTCAGAAAAATACTGCAATTATCTAACAAAGCTCTTCGAGTGGAATTAGACACTAGCCCCAAGCTTCAAGAGCTGTTCAGTGGCTATTTTCTCTTTAAAAAAAAAGTAAATTTGATGTGTAGATAAAAACCAGGCACTCTCCTTCGTGCCTACAGCCAAGTCTGGTGCTTCCTGGATAAACAGAGGATGGGAAGCTTTCCCCATGAGGAAGTGAACAGCCTGGGGTGCACCAAAGGCTGGTGTCACTCTGCTAAAGCCCTCCATCACAATGTTCCCTGGCTGGATGGGGTGGGGGCTCTGGGTGCTGCGACCAGCATCCCATGTGGGAAGGGGGAGTTCCCTTTGTGGGTAAAATAAGCTATATTTTGGGAGCAAGACCTTTGACAGCCAGCAACTGTCCCCATTTTCAGTTTTCCTGAGATGTGTTTTCTTTCTCTTTCACCAGGAATTCTGCACATCTCCACCACCTCCCCTTGCTCCGACGCTTCTCCTGCACAGCTCGTGCCAGAAGTGTAAGACACCTTGGGAGTTTCTAAGGTCCAAACCATCCCCTGTGCAAGACTCAATAAACCAGCCAAATAAGGAAATCGGAGAAATAAGGATTCAGTTTCATAAACTTAACCCTCAAATGAGATCAGAGACTGGTAATTAATAAAGTCAGATTTCAATGCAATGAAAAATCTCCCCTGAGACCCAGCCTGCTGCTGCTGCTCAGCATGGATGGAAACCTTACGGATGTAATTAAATTTCCCTTATCCGTGTGATGGATTCAGCGGGATCCTTCATGCCGTGGCCACACCCAGCTGAGCTCCTTCACCCATGCTGACCAGGAGCTGGAAAGTGAACCTGAGGGCCTCCATTTCATGATGGATGGGGCAGGTCAGAGCCAAAAGTTCGCAGAATCACAGGATCACAGAATCACAGATTCACAGAATCATGGAATGGTTTGAGTCGGAAGGGACCTTAAAGATCATCCAGTTTCAACATCTTCCACTAACCAGAATACTCAGAGCCCCATCCAGCCTGGTCTTGAGCTCGTCCTACACCTAGTGGATAGCCCCAGAGGGGCTTGGTGGCATCACTGACACTCACCAGAAGATGAAGCAGTTTTCCAAACAAGCACAAGCAAATTAAACTCCGGTGCAGATGCCAAAGCAAACCGCAGGGAGAGCCCTGGCTGGCTTTCCATTGCCACCTCCCAGTCACCTCCGGAATGCAGGGAGAAGGGTAAACACCAGCACCAGGGGCTGGGCTCAGTTTCTGCCCCTTTACGCTGGGTCCCTGGAGGCAGGTGCTTATCTCCAGAAATTTCAGTGGCAGGAAGGTTGGATAGATGACATTTAAGGTCCCTTCCAGCCCAACCCACTCTGTGACTCTATGATTTCCTCTGTGGTTAAGCAAAGCAAGAGCAGTGTAAGGCTGAGATGAGGGAAACTCCAAAACACGCGAACAAGTGACCCGAGCATGTGGAGAAGTTGCTATTAATGCCTAACACTGAGCAAACATTAAATAGCCAAATCGCAATACGGGGTTTGTTTCACGCAGAGGAAATCAAGCTGAAAAGCCATTAATCTTAATTTCATGTTGACTGCAGAGCTTCTGTTTTTATTCCCTGTCACTGAATGAAATCAGCATGGCATGAGCTTTTCTCAGAGCATTCACTGCACATACCAGGCTGGAAACACAGAGAGAACCTGATGTTTATTGAATGGACAGAGCCAGCTCAGGCTCTGCCTGGGCTCCTCTCTGTGGCCAGGAAAACGGTGATCTAATGCAGCCAAAACCAGTCCATGGGAGGATGCTGATTCTTTCGATGATTTCCTTGGAAAAACCAATCTTCCTGCTTGGTTTCTTGAAGAATCATTCTTCATTTCACTACACTGAAAATGTGCTGTTTGGCAGTGCTGCTGCTGCTGCCGCTGCAGGCTCCAGCCCTTCCTGCCTGGCTTCAGGCCCAGAGGGAAGGGAAGCAGCGATGCTCTCCCTGACCACTGCTGGCAGCAGGAGACTCCATCAGCACTGGAGCTGCATCCTCTCTCACAAATGACACAGACTGGAGGAAAAGCCCCTTCTGCTGCACGAGTGGGCTGATTGAACAGGATATGATCTCCTCCCAGAGACCCTTCCAGCAGTTCAGCCACAGGAAGACCAAATTCCCAAGGATCCTCCTCATGGCAAGGGGTTGTAACTCGATGATCTTTGAGGTCCCTTCCAACCCAAACCGTTCTAGGACTGCGAGATTCTGTGAATCTGAACGTGGGAGATGCTGTACTGTGGGGTGAAAGTAATCCCAGCTGGGGTAGGATATTATTGTGCATTTTCTAACCCAGTGTCTATATAGGGGGTTTATGGGTTGCCAAAGCAGAAACCTTGGGATGGGGGAAGGGGCTGTCTGTGTCCCCCAGCGCTGTGGAGAGCCGGCATCACTCCTTCCCTGCAGCCAGGCGGGATCTCTGCACTGAGGGAGAGAGAGCAAACTCAGTTTACATGGTTCAGCAGCATCATCGTTGCCAAGATACAAAACCGTGTTGCTCTATTTATTGATCATTTCATTCTGCCATGCAATCTATCCAGGCTCCAGAGTGCTGAGAGCAGGAACAAAGGATGTTTGTGAGCCGTGGGGCTCTTTGAGTTAACAGCACCCAGTCCCATAGCAATCCCTTTGCTTGGAAAAATCCTAATACTCCCTCTTTCAAAAGGAGCTGTGGCCTTGGTACTTCTGCTACCACATTTTAAGCAAGGTGTCATGAATCCCCAGTCTAAATGGGCAAGAGGGCAGATGCCTGCAGCCACTGTGGGCCATTCAAAATAGACATGACAAGGAGGGGCCCAAAAAAACCCTGTGCCAAACATCCATCAGCATCACACAGCACATGCTCTACTTTCTTACAGTCCATCTCTGTTCCTCATGCAGCACCAGGACTTTTGGGTTATGGGTTATTCTTCCCACCTTGAGTCCACCTTCCGTTTCATAGAACCACAGAATATACATTGGTTTGGGTGGGAAAGAATTTTAAGGGATGTTTCATTCCAACCACCTACTGTGGGCAAGGGTACCTTCCACTATCCCAGGCTGCTCTGAGCCCCGTCCCACCTGGCCATGGACACTTCCAGGGATGGGGCAGCCACAGCTTCTCTGGGCAACCTGTGCCAGGGCCTCACCACCCTCACAGGGAAGAATTTCTCCCTAATAACACTGCCCTCTGTCAATGTGAAGCCATTCCCCCTTGCTCTGTCACTCCAGGTCCTCGGCCAAAGTCCCTCTCCAGTTCTATTGGAGCCCCTTTAGGCACTGGAAGGGGCTCTAAGATCTCCCCAGAGCCTTTTCCAGGCTGAACACTCCCAGATCTCTCAGCCAGTCTCTGTAGCTGAGATGCTCCAGCCCTCAGAGAATCTTTGTGGCCTCCTCTGGACTTGCTCCAGCAGGTCCCTTTTTCCCCCTTCTCTCCCTTTTTCAGCCTCACCACAGAGATGGGACAGCTTCCCCTCCTACAGCCATTGTTGCTGGATTCTACCCTCCATCCCTCCCATCTCAGCTCCGTGGTTCTCCTCATCATAGGAGAAGACCAGGAAGTAAGATCTGGTCCTTCAGACAGCCCTGGGCAGTGTTTGGGAGGTGAAGATCAGGGGAGTGAATTACCAACTGATTCTGCAAAGTCACAGCGATGCAGCTCTGCTGCCACAGAGATTCACGCGGCAAACACGGCGTGAAGCCAGGAATGCACAGCCAGGGCTGCAGCCTGGGATGCGTCCGAAGGAGATTCTCCTGTTGAAGGAAGGAGAAATTTACTTCCACATCAATACCCACAAAAATAGCTGAGGGGGAGCACAGCAAAATGAGTGGGAAAGAAGGCTGGAGTTTTTCTGGCAGAGCCTGCTTTGCTGCCAGTCTGAGTCTCTCTTCTGAGCAGATATCAAAGACTGCACCCACACAAGCTGCTGCTGGAGATCCTTTTCATTTAAGAAAAGAAGCTCTAACTATAGAGAGTAGCCAACTTCCCTACAAAGCATTGCAGAGTGAGAGGCATCTTTCTCTGGACACACATTGTCCTACCCAGCAATGTTATCCCGAAGTACTCAGAGAGAGATTGGAGCCCAGGGACAGATCTTTAAAGAGTTAACAAATCTCCTTGTGGGAGGAAAAAAAAAATTAAAAAAAAAAAATTTTTACAGTCTAGCTCCTCATGAAAACACCTTGGAAAAACAGGCATGGCAACTGCTCAGCATCAGGCAGTCTTCATCAGGGCAAGTCTCGAACTTTGGAGCAGGGGGCACAACAAGGGTCCAACACATCTTTGGTCTTTCTGCAGTCAGGGTTTCTCCCACCTGCTGAAGTTGTTTTCAGCCCTGGGGACCAGGCTTTTTGGGGGGCAGAGGCATTCAGAGCAAGGAAAAGGCCTTGTGGCTCCTATGGGCAGTGGGCTTGGGGAGAGGGATTTCAGCTGAACACTCACCCAAAACAACCAACCCCCATCTGAACTGCAGCTCGGTAAAGGGTAACCCAGCATCTCCCCAGTTCAGCTCTTCCCATGGCATAAAGCCATAAAACACAGAATATCCAGAGCTGGAAGGGACCCACAAGGATCAGAGACCAACTCCTGGCCTTGCAGAGAACACCAAGAACCCCACCATGTGCCTGAGGGTGTTGTGCATCCAATCCTCAGTGAAAGTGTAAATTCTGCTCCTTATTTCTGCTGTTAGAAGTTGTGATTCTTGGAGGGGGGAATGTCATTGGCTGAGGGAGAGGAAAGGAGATGTGGCTCTTGCAAAGCCAGGGATCTGCCCAGGTTTACCAAGAGCCAAGGAGCTGCTTGGGGGAGAGCTCAGTCCCCAGCTCATCCACTCCTCAGCCTTTTCCAGCACTTGATTTCAGCCAACAGCAGCAGAGAGAATACTTAATACATTAATAAATCCCATAATACTGAATAAAGCACTTTGGTTTATGGTTTTGCTGTAAGAACTCACCCCTGGATACTTATAATTAACTGAACTAGAAGAAAAATAAAGATTTCCATTTTTTTTCTCACCAATTTACTTTTTCTTTTTTAAGAAGAAAATCACCACTGCTAATAAAAACCGCTCTCCTGATATTTACCTGCTTGGGTAGGAATATTGATCTCTGTGCAGAGAGAAAGCATTTTCCTTATTGCACATCTCACTGGCTGATCCATCTTTCCTACAGAACAGGGCCTTGGCTTTGCAGTTTCTTGTTCTCCCAGGTCATGCCTAACCCCATAACCCCTGGGAATTGTGGGGAGAGGATGTGGGAAGAGCTCGTTTTCATCCTTCAGCAGACTTCACCTCTAACAGCAGGCAGCTGCCTGCACTGCTGCCCTGTCTGCACATCACAGCTGCCCTTTGCAAGACCCAGGGACCCAATTTTCCAGCACTTTCACATCTTCTGTTCCTGTGTTAACCACAGACAAAGTTTCCTGTGTAACAAAAGTTCCCACTGATCTCCCTTAAAAGGGATAGGCTGAGACATTCCCGACCCACCCAGTTAACTCTTCCAGATTATCATCCAAAGCACAGGAGTTTTTAGTTTCCTTTATTAAAGCACACAAGTAGCCACCTAATTGTCATTTACACTGCAGCAGTTGTAAAAGTCACACCGACACAACCACTTCCAAAGGGAATTACAGAGCCAGCACTAAAGCATCCAGCTGACCATGAGCCTGTAACTCCAGAGGCACAGTACAATAAAGTTTTGCTTCCAGGTGTTTGCTGCTCTTCGTACAATAAACTTCACTGAGCATTGAACAGAATGCCTAAACACATTCACTGCAAGGGCCATGTAAATACCCAAAAGCTCGATAAACACACATTTATTGAGTACTTGAATATGTAAGATCGTTGCAGCATAGTCATTATAACAAAATCCATATTTAAAAAATGCCAAACACAGGTATATTTTTTTTTCCAGAGGACATAAATCTATTTAAAAACCTAGCCAAGAACGACAAAGGGAGGGTGGCTGTTCCTTAGCCAGCCACTAATGAATGTTCTCCTGCTCCCTAAGGGCAAGAACAGCCCAGCAGTCAGTTCCCAGCTTCAGCCCCAACCATTCCCAGACCCCATCAGACCATCCTACAGCTGAGGGGCTGAGCAGACCCAAGGTCACTCACTGCCCAACACTGTTATTGCACCCATGAATAACATCCCACCTAACCCCATTTTTCCAAAGGCGTGGATGCAGCTTGCCGGTAGCACAGCTCTCAAGGAGCTGTTCTTCACATGCCTGGGGTTTATATGGGATTTCCTGGTGAGGGCTGGGGAATTAACATCCACTACAAAGTGCTTAAAGTGCCCAGATTTCCTCCTCCCTCCAGACTGGTCAGGGGAAGTGCTAATTGCAAAGTTTGCTCTGGTATCCATCCAGAATCCCAATCAAATGCTAATCAGCATCAAAATCCTCCCAGCTTGAGCAGTTTACAAGGGATCTGGGTCCTACACGTGGGCCACTGGAATTGCATCTATATTTTAAGCCCAGCCATGAGGGAAACACTCTACATAGAAATATAACATTCGAGTCCTTTGTACAGCATATATAAAGAACAAGACAGCATTAAAATATTGGCAAATCAATACATTAAAAATACAGAATCTCATAGACCAGAGCACAAGAAATATATTCACATTGGAATCTGTACAGTCCGGACGACGCTGCTGGTTCTCAAGTTGGAGTTGACCTCCCCTCTCCAGGAGGAGGTCGGTGCTTTGCTCCCCCATCAGCACCACTGGCCACTACTGCCCAGATTTCCCTGGGCTGTTGTGCTACAGGGAGAATCCCAGCCTGCTGCCCTCCCCAGCACAGAGGGCACTCGGTGGTGAAACTCTTTGGGGAAGCTTTTGTTATCGAGTGAAATGGACAGGACACTTCATTTTGCACAAAGCTCCGCCCTACTCTGGGAGAGGAAAATCAATCCATGTTTGGCAGGAGGAGTGGTACCTGGGCAGCATTGCCCACGCGCTCTCAGCATCATGGATCTCATTTCAGTTAAAAACATAAAACAAACCACAGAACTCCAGGTTTTTTGTGGTTTGTGCCCCGCTTATCCCATGTGGAGCAGGTGGGATTGGTTTAGGCTGCCTCCTCCCACCAGGAATGTCCATGTCTTCTGGAAGAGCTGCCATTCTGACTTCTCCAAAATGGCTTTCCCCAAGACATAAATACATGTGTCTATAGGCCACTTCATTCCTTCCTCCTCTCACCGAGGAAGATGCCCAAGGCATGCTTGGTAAGGTGAAATCCTACCACGTATCTGCACCTATTCCACTACAGACACTTATATACAGACACGTTCTGTCCATTATTACAGTGGAAATACAGAGTTTAAAAAAAAAAGTAGTAGCAGCATGTAAATGAGGAATTGTGTTCTTTTCCTCGGTCTTTTTTCTTCCTCCTCTTCAGAGCTACATCATCAGTTTTGACAGTCCCTTCTCCCCCCACTGCTCCCTTCTGAGAGGGGGGTTTCACCGCAGATCCCATCTGCAGGAGCTGGCATTTGAAGGCAGTTTGAATTTCTCCTCCCGTCAGCTCCCTCCTCTCCCTCCCTGCATCCTTCCCTGCACGATGACTCATCCTGGAGATGATCTTGGGTTTTGTCTAATGGCTCCTGCCCGCTTTGGCTGCAGCAAAGTCTGATTTCAGAGCGATGGCACAGGAGGAAAACCCGCACATGAGCGCCTGGTGAGCCATGCGAGCTGTTAACATCTCCACTCAGGGAGGAAAAAAGCAATGCAAGAGTTCACATTCTGTCTGTCTCCCAGCAGCAGAAGTGTAAGCCCCAGGAGCAATGCCTATTTTAAACCCTTGATTCCCAAACTCTCAATAATGTTGCAAACTCCCAGGGTTTCACAGGAATCAAAGGGCTGATTTCAAACACGTTCCTTAGTGCAGGATGCTCTGGAATTAAAAATGCATTGAATGGGCTCACTTTCTCTGCGTGCTCTCGCAGTATCCGGTTTTCCCAACCCCCAAAATTGTTTCCTTGGTTTCTCACCTCTCAGTTTTGAGGTCCTGCTAAAGGGCCGTTATCTGAGTTAGTTCTGACGTGGGGGTGGTCGGACTCTGCTGGGCGACAGCCACCATAGGGATTTCCATGCCTAGTCAGGCCGGATTGTTAGTCCCCTCCGAGTTCTTGCAGGCGTAGGCAACATCCTTGGCGATGCTGCACATCCTGTTGGACATCTGGAGCTCGGTCCTGAAGGCGGTGGGGAAGCAGAACTTCTTGAAGCACGCCTTGAAGTTCTCATCCAAGAAGGCGTAGAGCACGGGGTTCAGGCTGCTGTTGGCATATCCCAGCGCGGTGCAGAAGCAGGAGATGGCCAGCTCCAGCTCGCTTTCCGCCTTGGCACCCAAGCACTGCACCAGCACGAAAATCTGGATGGGAGTCCAGCAGACGATGAAGACTGCCACCACCACCAGGACCATGCGGGTGATGCGCCTCAGGTTCCGGTCCTTCTCCTTGGAGCCCGAGAGGACACGGACGTTCTTGAGCCGCCTGATCATGAGGCTGTAGCAAATGGTGATGATCAACACGGGGATCATAAAGGAGAAGAGAAAGACGCAGATGCCAAACACTGGGTCCCAGTAGTCCACGGGAGAAGGGAGCTTAATTAGACAATCAATTTCTGCAAGAGTAAAAAAATAAAATGAGAAGGAAGATCAGCAAACGCAGATCAAGCAGAAAAGCATCTGCACATCCAGATTAGTTTAGGTTAGTTAGGTTAATGGTTGGACTTGATGATCGTAGAGGTCTTTCCCAACCTAACATAACAATTCTATGTTTAATGTTCAAGTCCTCACATAACAATTCTGTTTAATACTAGAAAATACTAATCCTGTGTTTAATACTAGAAAAGCAGTAGCGGTGATACAGAGAGGCAGAAGCAGAAAGAGAAGAGTTAAGATGATTTTACAGCAGAGTCCTCACCCCACCCATGAAACTGGCACCCTTCTCCCTGGGCTCTCCTGCCCACCAGCACCTCCCTCCCGCTGGATGGAGTTTTACTGACCGTTGTTCTCGTTCTCCGCAGATCCCATCACCATGGCCGGGATGCCGAAGACAGAAGCCAGTGCCCAGATGCAAACATTGACCACCTTGGCCTTGTGAGGCGTGCGGATGTCCAGGGCTTTGATGGGGTGGCAGATGGCGATGTAGCGGTCCACACTCATCATCGTCAGCGTGAAGGTGCTGGTGAACATGTTGTAGTAGTCAATGGAGATGGCAATCTTGCACAGGACATTGCCAAAGGGCCAGAAGCCCAGGAATGTGTCTGTTCCCTGGAAAGGCAAGGTCATCAGGCATAGGGTGTCAGCCAGAGCGAGGTTGAAGATGTAAATGTTGGTGGCTGTCTTCATCTTGGTGAATCTGAAACGCAGGAATGAGCAACGGTTAGAGCTCCACCTGACCATGGTGGGTCAGACACTGAGCTTTACTCAAGTAGATTCTGCTGCTTTCAGAAGGAGATGCTGTATTTTGTTATGTAGTGAGACTGGCCACCCTCACCTTTCAACCACCCACACAGATCAGCCCATCTCCTACAACACCGCATATGGTGCCTCCACAATCAGCTTCATGGGCAGGACAATCATTCCCTCAGACTGCCAGTGAGCACCGTGAAAACCTGAGGCTGTCAACTCAGATGATGTTTCTCAAAAAATGGCTTCAATGAGGCCAACTTAGGATTTCACTACCTATGGCTTCATTATTATAAGTATTGGTGAGAGATTTAGCCAGTACGCTGATTTGAAAGGTGCAGGCATAAGTTGATCAGCCATTAGGTGTGGGATCATAGCCAGAGAGCATAGCTAATGTGAGCTGTCAATTCAGAACAGGCAACATGGACAGCCCTGGACAGCCAAAAACTAGTGAGGAACGAGGTTTGAATCAGAAATCAAACTATCACAATGGCTCTTCCTAAAGAAAGGAGTAAAGTCACGAGTCAAACTCTACTTCAAAGACTTTTTGTCATTTCAATATTACTTTTACCACATGAACCAACTGCCCTAAAGAAAGAGTCACCTTGCTCTAATGACAATCATCACCTTTTCACACTTGGGAAATGATGCAGAGCCAGCTGTGATCACCTATCCGGGGGGACGTGCAATGTCTGCAGAAATGGAAGCTCAACAGTGACTCTGAGTGAATCTAACATTTCAGCTCCAGGATATTCCTCTCATGGGCAGAATAAGAGCTCAAATAGGTATAATTTTAAAACTACAGCTCATCCATCATTTACTCTACTAATGGCCTTAGCAGAAACGCCGCCAAAAATGGCAGACAATGGTGTTATTAACAGAGCACAAGTTCATTTGAGGGTAACACTTCTACCCGTAAACTGCTGCACTATTTTCAGCCTGATATGTGTTAGAATATTACAGGGTCCGATTTGACCTAAAAAGCTCTTTTTGCCAATTTGATTCAGAACAGCAAACCCACAGCTGCCCTTCTCAGTGCTGTGCCCTCCCCTGAGGGTCTGAGCTTCTTCACCTCTTGATAAATGATTTGAATTCTTGGCAGAACATTATCACTGGCACATTCTGAACCCTGCTGGGACACATGGTGACGTGGCCAGGTTTGCAAGAGAAGCAGACAGGGGAGCCACTATCCAGACTATAAAGTCTGGTTTTTTACCTGCCTTGGAGCTCTACGCTGGGCTTGTATCAGAAGTTTGAAAGCAGCTTCAGAAAGCAAGACCAAATGATCCTACATTTGACCCTGAAAGCCAAGGGAGGCTTCTGGAGGTGAGCACTGATGGAAACATTGTTGGAAATACTTTGAGGTCCCCACACAAGCCTGAGTGAGGCTTTTCCTGGCCCAGAAATCAATCACAGGTTCTTAGAAAGCCAGCCCAGACAAGCTTACATAACCAAAAGCAGTAGAAGGAAAATGCCGGTGCCTTTCCTTTTGTGATGGGATGAATGAGCAAAAGCACTTTGCAAATCCAGCACAACCAGGCAGCTCCCAGAGTTTTAAGCTTTGGGATTTCCTAAGAAGAATTACAGCAGGCTCCAGTGCCCTGAACTCCAGAGAAGCATCTCAGGGTGGGCAAGTTTTCCATCCTTGTTTGAATTCTTGCACTTGGCATAAACGTGGCAAAGCACAGGGGGATGAGGTGGGTCTGTGAGTGGGTTCACTTTCCCCTCCAGGTCAGCAGAGGGGGATTAAAATGAAGAAGTAAAATCACTGTTTTATCAGCTCTCACAAAAATAAGCATTGTCAGCTCAGGCTTTAGGAAGCTATTCAGTCACCTAAGACTGTGCTGGCAAAGGTCTCCTGGGAGCTGCAGTTTCCCCTGAACACCACAGACCTGGCTGGGCTGGCTCAAGCTCCCCAAAGGTCAAGTTTGTTGCAGTCCATCCTTCCAGGAGGGCTGGAGCTGGAGGCAATTCATCAACATGCCTCTAACCCTGACTGCTTTTACTGACGTTATAACTCAAGGGAATAGCAATTTTGAGCAATGGTGAGCAACTTTACTGCAAAACAGAAAACATTAAAGGTTGTTTGGGTTTGATTTTTTGTCAGTGACCAGTGGGAGAAACAAGCAGCAATTCACCCACCTCCAACCCCCATCCAACATCCATGGGGGACAAAGCTGCC
Organism: Eulacestoma nigropectus; assembly: GCA_013397775.1. Classification (NCBI taxonomy): domain Eukaryota; kingdom Metazoa; phylum Chordata; class Aves; order Passeriformes; genus Eulacestoma; species Eulacestoma nigropectus. Next base: position 273,354 of record VZTE01004705.1, read on the forward strand.
TCCCTACACACTCCTGTGTCCCCAGCACTGCGAAGATTGGGGCAGTTCAGCCAACCCTGAACACAGAGTGTGCAGATCAAACCTTCAGCTCCCTCCCACATCCCCCCAGCCCCACTGGCCCCACCCCTCCCCGACACTTCTCAGCACGAATTCAGAGTCCAGGTGCAATTGCTCTACCTGGCCCTGCAAAATCCCTCAATGCACAGATCCCTCTCCTCTGCCTCCTTCCTCACCACCTCCTCGAGGTGATGGCAGAGCCACCTTCCTTCTCTCCAGCACAAGACACACTGAGGTGGCTGTCCCACCACTTCCTTCAACCCATCTTCCAGTGGAATGCAAAGCTGATTTTGCACTTTTGAAAGGGAGGGATATTAATTTACACCTAATTAATTACTTCTACACCACGTTCTCTACATGCTGAGAGCCAACAGCCATTGTCCCAACCGACCAATGTTCCCAAACGCTTCCAGAATGTTCAGTACACACAAAAATCAATCAGTCACTTCTCTGTGGATTAACCTCTATTTCTTTTCCTCCAGAACTGAGAGTGTTCTTTCTCTTAATCTGCATTAACAAAAAGAGACAAATTAAACTCTCAGGCTTTAGGAGGCATCTCAGTTTCCTCCCCCAAGACACAGCTCTGCTGCAGATAAGCCTGTGGATTCCATGGAGGACATTAGCTCCCTGCTGGGCCACTTTCTTGCACTCTGCCACAGAGGTAATTTCCTAATGGAGCATCTCCCACAGGGTGGTTCTCAGCTCTCCATCCAGCTCCCCCTTTGTCACAACAATAATTGCTTTACTCTGCTCTCCTGTTCTCTCAGATGCTGAAGCCTGAGAGGAAAAACACCTGGATATCAGCTCAGCACTCATCTTCCCCCTCCTCTTTGGTAAGTGAACCCTCTGCTAAGGGGAGCACACAGTCTGGGAGAGGAGATTACGGGTAGGTCATTAAGAGTAGGTCGGTAGACAAACCCTCTGGGCTTTAAGGACCTGTTCCTCACAAGAATGGATTCTGCCCCTGGCTGAGCCTCAGGGTGAGCTGCAGACCTGTTGTTTTAGCATCTTTCCCTCTTTTCCACCCAGCCACAGCAAGGCTGCAGGGCAGGGGCTGGGGCTAAGGACCAGCTGGCTGCAGCAAGCCCACAACCCAAAATGGAGCTTCAGACACCGGGGGCAGAGGGACCAGAGCAAAGCCTGCAGCCCTGTGGAACCATGAGCATTATTTCCAGGAGCTCTCTGCCTCTTGGAGCCTCTTGATTTTGATATGTGTAGCTCCAGCTAATTAGGATGCAGACAGTGTTGTTCACCTTGAGCAGCTCCCTCCATCCCCACCTCACACCCCGGCAGCAGGGACAGCCTTTGCCCCCATCCCTGAACACGCACCAGGAAGAAAAACAGAGCAGAAAAGACTCAAGGAGGATTTTTACTGAGCTGCTCCCACCCTGTGATGGTGGAAATCAGCCCCAGTTCTCTCCCATCTCTGCTCCCAGCCCTCAGGTTGTGTGAAGCTGATATTTGATCTGGCACGTTCTGTCATGATTTGTGTCCCCTCAGCCATCCACCCACACCGTGCTCCCTGTGTCCCTGCTGCTCTAATCACCATCCCAGAACCCCCTCAGCCTGAAACTTCTGACCAGCTTAAGATGATTTATTTTTCATGGTTCAACAGGCCCTGAAAAAACGCACAGAATTTGAGAAGGACAAATTTAAATTAGTCTGGACTCTGAGGCCAGACACTACAGCAAAAGCAGCCACCAGCAAGGCACCTAAAAGCCCATCTATTACCCAGCAAGACAGGGGCTGACAAGCAGGTGTGAGTTAGGGAATCTGCAGCCAGCCAGGACGAGAACACGCTTGGGTATTTTCTTGTCCTTGACTCTCACCACCACGTCTGAGGGACGGCTGTGAAAAACCAGCTCTGCCCCGCCCTCCAGGTGCTTTCTGGGGACCAGTGTGGATGGTGCTGCCACGCCAAGGGAGGAGGCTCTGTGGTTGCTGCTGCAAAGCCTTCAGCAGCTCACCCAGGGGCTCCCAAGGATGCTCCCACACCCCTGAGCGGGTGCTTGGCCACCAGGAATGGTGCTCTGGTCTAAGGAGGGCATTCATCAGCTTCCACCCTGTGGCAGGATGCTCTTATCCCTGCTCATGGGCCAGATCTGCCTCTGCTGAATTGCTCATGTCCAAAATGCACCTGGAAATTGCCCGGTCTCTGAAAAACACCGGGAGCCAAGTCCCATGCTGAACATCAGAGTTACTGCTACACATGGGCAACTCCCTCTCACTCATCTCACCAGAGCCAGGTGAAATAAAGAGCCCTCCAACACACCCTGGAGCTACAGGACCTGTGTTAGCAGGGGCCAAATGTGGCTGCTGTGGGTCATGTGGCTGAGCCCATCTCACCTGGGCTCATGGGGACCCAGAAATCAGAGAGCTGCAGACCTGTCCTTTGCAGCCATTATCACAGCAGGATCCCCCTCCTGCTCACCTCACCATCCTCCCCTGGCTTCACTCACTCTCCAGGGCAAAGAGCCCTTGGTGTGGGTTTTATTTCTCTATAAACTGCAATAATTTATGTCTATTTATTTTATTTTTCAAGGAAAAACTAAGAGGCAGACCTGGAGACAACAGAGGTCTCAGACGACCCCACTCGTGACCTCTGAGTCCCCACTACATGAAGCACTCACTTTATTTCAGCTCTGAGACACACAGCTGGTCCAGGCTTTTCCCTTAGAAAGCTTTCTATTAAGAAATCAGCATCTCTGAAATGTCATCATTAACTTCATTTCCCCTGTCTCATCACAGCCAGCTGCCTTCACCCCTATTCTCAGGGACTGAGGCAGTTTTCAAGCAGAACAACAGCTGGCACAGCATCCCCAGGCAGGCTCACGGTGCAGGCAACTCCCCATCACATCCTTCCTCCTAAAGCTTCACCTGGAGGCAGCAGATGAAAATGTAGGGGCCTGACAGCCCTAAACTGCCTAAAACACTGCTTAAAATGCTCTGAAAAGTGTTCTGCCATAGAGAGAGCTGCGCATTCCCAGGATTTTGCCAGGCTCCCAACAGAGAGCTGCCATAGCAATGACGAGTGCCCAAGAAATGAGGCAGCGTTCCCAAGGGGTTTGAACTGCAGGAAGGGAGTCCTCCAGACCCCCACTGCTGAGCATCACAGGAGCTGGGGACAACAGAGACTCCCTGGACTAGAAGCTGCACCTTGTCCCTTCCCTGGCACACCAGTGGCTGGCAAGGATTCGGGGCCTCTGTCACACCCCTGGGTCAGCACCACGAGTCAGCCCCACCCCCAGGGCCAACAATGCATCCTCCTTCCCCTTTGCTTCCTAAAAACAAAGATCTTAGGCAAGCAGCCTTGCAGACTTCAGTTAGCAGCTAAGAGGGTTCTCAGCAGCCTGGTTCCCCCCACTCTCCCCCCAGACCCTCTGTTCATCTCCTTGTTGCACGTTCATTAAGAAGCAGAAGAGGAAATTATATGCAGAAGAGAGCAAACAGCAGAAGGAGGAGGGAGGGGAGGCATCGTCTCTGCTGGCAAGGAGCTCCAGGATGAGCCAGCAGAACAAAGCCACAGACGAGGCAGGTTCCCACAATAGGCCCTTTACTGTCCAGGAAATCATGTTCCTGACAAGAGCCCTTCTCCATCTCACCCAATTAGTGCTGCTCAGCACTGGAAGGGATCGACAGTCACATGATGACTGTCTCTATAAATTAATCATTCCAAATGTTAAATCACTCCAAATATAATAGAGATGTAGGCTGGGTTCTACAACACAGGGGAAAACCTAGAGGAGGCTTTGAATTCGTACTTTCGTGTGAAATACCGGGAGATTTTAAAATCTCCCCAAGATTTTAAAACTTTTCCCTTGGTGCTGCAAAAAACTCATTCAAGAGGAACAAAAAAAAATGAGCTTTCCTCATGCCTCCAACTTCCTCGAGTGCTGATATTAGAGTCTTTTTATTTCCCAACTCCCTCAAAACCAGGAAACAATTACTGTCTATAACACTACCAGTCTTTTTCTGGAAGGTAATACACCATTTTCCTATGGGCTGTGTAATGTGCTGAAGCCTGATTATCGCTGCTGAAGCATGGAAAAAAAAAAAGCTTGTGTGGGGTGCACATTACCTATGGTGATAAGGGTGCAGCACAGAGGGTTTGCTGATCGTTTTTCCATTAATGGAAGAGATTTATCATTAAGAGCCTCAAAACCCCATGTTAACTTACCAGCAACCAGCTTCCAACCTACTGAAAACCAGGTGCTACTCAAGGCATGAAACATCAAAGCTCTAATCTGAGGAGAAAAGCCTGTGTTTGAGAAGTTCATCGGCATCCTCCTCATACGGCCACAGTTTGGCAGCTCTGCATCAATTTGTGTACACGGCCAGGGTCAAAAGTTTGCTATTGAGCTCAATTCTTCCTCACACCTGCTCCTGACCTCAACAGGCAGGGCAAGGAGAGAAGAATCCTGGGCAGACATAACCAGAAGTTGTTACTCATTGACTCAAGAAGGGTCATTGCCTTGGCTATAAGTCAGTGTTGGTCTCAGCTCAGTACTGAGCTCCCAGGGGACACAGATGGGGAACAGCAGCTCCTACATGTGCTCTAGCTCAGTTATAACCTCCCCAGCACACACTTTACAAGGGGGCTCTCCAGGCTCACAGAGTTTTTTGGAAAAAGCAGAGGTGAATCATAAAAAAGGAGTCCCCAAATAATCAAAATTTATGTTGGCTTTTATATATATATATCTATGTGGGGTTTCTGCATAAAGGGAAATAGAGAAATGGAAAAGCCTGAGGACGACTGGAGGTGGACCCTGTCTTCAGTTCTCAACTGCTTAGAAACTGTGAAACTAGAGGACACACACAAAACGAGTTAAATTCCAGGGGAATTCCAGTGCTAAATCCCTAAATCTCACTTTCTTTTCCTAAGTTGCGTTTATCCAACTGGAAGGTATCACAGACAAAAAAGATGTGGAGCAGAAGCCAGTATTTTTCATGATTAGCCATGGCACAGGCCCACCCTGCTCAGGACACCAGTTTGGGACAGTCGTGTTACTGGTGGTACTCCAGTCCCAGCCCTGGGCAGGGCCAGTAGGATCTGCTGTGCACATCCCACTAGACCTTTGCAGACAGAGAAAAGATTTCTGCCCACACTTCTCCCTACACACGTTAAGGCTCATGCACGGGGTAAGGACTCCCTTCCTCTGCTGCACACAGGCTGGCATTCCCATGCAGCTACATCACCATCATCAGACAAGGGCTTCCAGCTCCCAGAGCCTCACTACTCACACACTTACACACACCCACAAACTACTCCAGTGATTGCTACTGCGCTGAGAAGGAACACGAGGTCTCGAGATAGGGCACCAGTGTGCTGCAAACCTCCTCTCTGCATCTGCAGCGTCCCCAGGGCTAATGGGATCCCTTCTCCCTGCCATAAACTCCTCAGCTAAAAGAGCACAGACAGGCAGCCTGATGAACAGTCACGTCACTTTGCCCTCAGAGCAGAGATTTAACCACCCTCCACCGACCTCTGATACCAAAGACCTAATTTTGCAGCATCTCCCCCAGCCAAGTTGCAGTTATTCAGGGGAAAGGTGCTTTCGAAGCAGTTGGGCTCCTAGCAGGAACAGAACAATCACATCAGTGTCTGAATACCTGCTAAACAATTTCATCTTCTGTTGGAGGATTCAGCCTGTCTTTTCTGTGCTGGCAGCACCCACCTGCACCAGGAATCTGCTCCAAGATACGGATAAAATGGAAGCTCCCTCCTTAACATGCAGGGTGCAGGGATCAGAAGGGGGATGCTGGGGTTTAACATAATCACAGCCCTGAGAGCTGCACAAACTTATTCTGCACTTACAGGGTGAACAAGGTTCTGATTCCCAGAAACAGAAGGGTTTGAACCACAGCAGAAGCAGACAGAGACACTCAAAATGTCAGCAATGGGCAGGGAGGATGGAGTGGTGCATGGTCTGTGCTGTCCCCCAGCAAAAGTCCCCCCCACTCTCCTGACTTCAGCACAAGGAGCCAGAGAAGTTGCCCTCAACTCTGCAGCATCCTCTCACATCTTATTTAAGTCTGCAGGCTCCACAGAGCTGGAAGACTCACATTGGTGATTTTTCCCCTGTAAAAGTAAAAGGAAGCTGCCCAGCAGGCTCTTTCCTTCGCAACAAGGTTCAGCTTTGGAAAGAGCCAGCTCCCAGATGGAGCAGCACCTGCAAACACAGCTGGGGTGCCGGACACAGCACAGGAAGGAGAGGTCCCATTAAGGAGCCAGCACACCCTGGCAATGGAATGCTCCCAGCACATTGCCCTCCCCAGGGACATCCAGCTCCCAAAAAAAAAAAGCCCCATTTTTTTCCGAGCAGATCTGCTCACTCTGTTCCATTCTCTGGGTTAAACTTTAGGAGGCACCAGAGGGCAGCTGAAAACTGGCAGAAACCTTCATCACAGCCTAGGAAGGGAAAAAAACAAATAAAACCAAAACAATAAAACAAATGCCACATCGTTACCTCTGAAGCACGTCTCAAGCCCCAGGGAAGCGCCTGCCTGCTTTACCCGCAGCAGGGCTTGAGGGAGGGAAGGTCTGCCCCGCTCCCAGCTTCCCCTGGAGCCTCCCTGGTGTCCTACCTGACGATCACATACATGACGGAGCAGTTGCCCACCAGCCCCACAATGCACACGATGGAGTAGACGACCACGATGGTGATCTTGATGCTGAGAGGCAGGAAACCGTCCCCTGTGCTGTTGTTGAACCAGTTGCTGGGCAGAAAGCTCAGGTTGAGCATGGAGGAGTCGTTCAGCAGCTTCCTCAGGTCGGGGTCTTCAAAAATGTGGGCAGGGAAGAGCGGGTCCATCCTGAAGCAGCAGCCTGCGGCGAGGACCTGGGGCAGCAAGAGACAGCTTTAAAATCTGCTGATCAAACGGCTGGCCCGGCTCTGTAGCAAGGCAAGTGCATGAGAAACGCTGGGGAAGGGTGATTTATTACCAGGGAGAAGGATGATTTACTGCCGAGGAACACAGCCCCCCTCCCCGGCAGCGTTTTAATGGGATGCAACCCTGAGAGCCTGGCGCATCCCGAGCACGCAGGGATCACGCATATCTCCACACCGCCGGCGCAGGGGACGTGCGGGCTGCACACACCATCCCTTCTCCCAGGGGCTGGATGTTCCCACCTGCCTCTCCCATCCCTGCGGGTCGGTGAGTCCCCCACACGCGGTTTTGTGCCCCCAGACCTTCCACTCTCGCCCGTGTACCCCGAGCGCCACCGCGGCTCCGGCACGACCCCGCCGGTCCGTATCACGATAAAACAGCAGGAAAAGCCCGAAGTTGGCGTTAAAGCCCAGCCGGCTCCTTACCTGCTGCAGATCCCCTCTAGCGCAGCTCCGGACCGGACTCCGCTCCCCGCGGCCACATCCAGCACCCCCGGGCCGGGGGATGGGGGGACACGGGACAGCGCCGGGGGTTCCGCAGGTGGAGGAGGGGAAAGGGCTGCTCTCGCAGGCAGGGATGCTGCCAGCGCAGGGGGCTGCACCCCGGAGCCCACGTTTTTAAGGAAAAGGGAGGGATGAGGGAGAAGGAGGGAGGGAGGACGGAGGGCGGCTGGGCAGAGCCAGGCTGCCGGGCTGCTCCCACTGCGTAAGAGAAAAGCGGGAGGGGGAAGGAGGAAAAGAGGGGGGGGAAATGATAAATAACCAAAGGCAGCGAAGGGAAGGCGAGCCCACACCTGCGAGACACGGGCAGCGTCCTCACCCCGCCCCAGGGGAGCTGCGGTGGCCTCCCCGTCCCACCCCCGGCGCGGCGAGGGGGGACCAGCACCCCCCAACCTCCCCAAACCCACCCTGCCGCAGCCCCCGACCCGCAGCCTACCTGGGGTGGGCTCCCAGCAGGAGATGCTGGGAGGAAAGGAAGAATCGGGAAAGGCTACTGGGAAGATCGGGATTCGGGAAGCAGATTCCTCCCTCCTCTGCAATTGTGCAACCTGAGCGCTGTTCTAGCGCAGGAGCAGCGGAATGGGGAATCTGACCTAGAAACTGGCGAAAAAAAATACAAGGAGGAATGAGAACTACGGGGAGAAAATTATTATTTAGTATTCTTCTAGCAACATTAACTAAAGGTCATTTTGGTAACCCAAACCATCCTGCACTTTGCATCTGAGTTAGACATTTCAGAAGCTGCAGTGGTAAATTCCTTACCTCAAGGTGGGGTGATCCACACAGACCCCACAGGTACCTGCAGTTCCCAGTCTGGCTGTGGGACATTGACCCCGATAAACTCGGGGCCCAGCAGCTGCAGAGCCCCCCAGGGTGGCCAGCCCCAAACAGGGTGCACAGAGGGGGCCCACCCCCAGTTTGATCCCAGATCAAAGATGGATTGACAGCTGAAAACCAGAATCCCCTGGTCTGGTGCCTCTGGCCATCTGCAGTGTTTCCCCAAAGAAGCCATTTCCCAGCAGTTTGGGGAAGTTTCTCAGCGTTGGGGACACAAGCAGAGACACACAGCAGGTCAGACCCTAAGCAGGGCACACTTGCCCAGGAGGTGGAGAAAAAGAACACAAGCTCTTGGGCAGCAAAGGCTTTTTCTCTTCCCAGCCCAACACAGAGCTCCTGGGGCCCAGCAGGAAGCCAGGGCTACCCCTTTGTGCTCCAGCTCTCCTTTAATTGATAGTTGGGGATATTTAGCACAAAAGCTGCACCTTTTTCCCCAGGAACACAATGCTAAGATATGGTGCTGCGTGGCAATTTTCTTGAAAGCTTCAACAAGAGATCTCAGCTTTAACAGGGACAAGGGAAAAAAGCATGACCCAGAGCTCCAGCCCTCCTGTGGAACAGAACAGTCTCAGTGCTTCAAAAAGTGGGGTTTTGTCAGTCCATTAATGAGAGTGTGAAATAAATATTAGACCAGACATTACCTTAATTGTCAGTGGATTGATTTCCAAAGGCTGAAGGAAGGACAGCAGTAAATCAGTGCAAGAGCTCCCAGCTGGACAGCCCAGGAGCTGACGGGAAGAGTGTTTGCAAATTCAGCTCTGCTCCTCTCTGCTGGCTCTCACCCCAGCAAATGCTCTCAGCCCTTCCCACACTCCCTTTATGTTAATGCAGTGCAGCAAATACAGCAGGTTCACCTATTTGTCTTGCTGTGGTTTTCTTTTTGGCCTGAGAGTTGTGTTCCAGCAAGGGTGCTGGAAAAGGGATCAGGATTGCCCTTTGAACTACTGATAGCCAAGATATTTGGCTGGGACAAATATCCTTCCAAAAATTCCCCTCATCCATCCCTCTAGTTTTTCCTCAGTGTTCATCCCTGCCCTCTTTGCATGGGGGAAAAAAAGCCCAGGATGTTCGTGCTGCACCTTCAGTCCCAATCCTGCTGCCTCACATGATTTTACCCCAATTATAATTCAATAATGGTGAGATCTGTCCTTCCAGAATATCCCATGGTAGCCTAACACATGGTCCTCTCAGGATCCTTGGGATGAGTGGAAGACAATCATCTCAAGAGCAGGATTGCCAGATTTCTTCCTCATCAGAAGTCCTCTGTCCATTGGGGTCTATGCACCAAGGCTGGGAAGGAAGGCCACCTAAATTTTATCTGCATTATCCAAACAGGATTTCCCTCAGCCTAGTTCTTCAAAACTCAGATAACACTTCAGCTTGAAGGTCTCTCAGCAGACAGCAAGGAAACAAAAGCCAAGAAAAGAACAAGACAAAAAAGCCACCTTTCTTCCAGGTGATGCCCAGAGAGCCTTGGTGGAGGCAGCAGATCTCACACACCATTAGGAGATGCTGAATTTATAAGAAATTCCAGAACAGCAACATGCAAGTGACAACACTTCCACTAGAGCAGATTGCTCCAAGCCCCATCCAACCTGGCCTTGAACACTTCCAGGGATGGGGCAGCCACACATATCTTTACCATTTCTACCTCCAAACTCCTGGAGCATCAGCACAGTCTGCACCAGTTGTGGATGAAAAATCCTTAATTATTTCAAGATAATCCAGTTCAAGTGCCAATAATTGCATCTTCTGCTGTTTCAACCAGTTTAACTTTACAGACGTTGTTCCTAAGTGTGGAGAACTTTTGCTGATTCTGCAGAAAACAGCCTCAGCCACCTGCATCTCATAACAGCAACAGCCCACAGGGATTTTATTTTTGCCTTTCCTTTCAGGAGGTGAAGACGTCTGCATGTCAGAGCTGTTTTGCCACCTTTAGCACGGTTTGTCAATCTGTTTAATCAAGGCCATCATGAGCAGAGAATTAATTTTGCAAGATGTGAAATCATTTCTTCATGCAGGGAACAAGCACCTGGGCTGGAGAGGAGCTGCAGAAAGGCTGGGGGGATGTGGAGTGTGCTGGAAAACAAAGGTTCAAAAATGCAACTGTCACTCCTGGGATGATGGGCACCTGATTAACGGCTTGCAAAGGCTAATTAGCTAAATTTGTACCACAGCCACTGGTAATGGGTGATGTTCTTAGGGCATTAATGGTGACAAAGATTTAGGAATGATGCATCCCTTCCAAAGGCAGGGGAGTTAGAACAAGATGATCTTTACAGATCTACAGTCAACAGTTAGAGCATCAGGGAAACAAGAAAATAAATAAACAAAAAGACATAAAAATATGAAAACATTTTTTCTTGAACCATAAAACCCACTTTTCCAGAGCAGCCTCTACAAGGGGATTCAATGGTACTTCACTGAGACAGGGGTGACAAATTCTATTCCTTGCATGGTGCCATAAATCATGTAACAACGCAAGACAAGAGAGATTCCACAACTGGATTATCTGCCCTCCATGGCCAGCAGACTCATTCAAAGAATGAGAAATAACATCTATTAAGAAGGGGACATTGGCTTCTTCAATATTTCCAGTAATACATATTCATTGTAGCTTTTGTACTTCCTCAGTCAGACTTATTTTAGAGATGGCAGAAACCTCTGCAGACTCTCTTCTGCACTGCCAAGCATCAGAACAAAAAGAAAACCTGAAAAAGTGTTCCCAAGGAGCAAAGGGGGCCTGTGGACAAACACACTGTGGGAAAAAGAATCCCACTGACTGCAGCTTGCATTGGGATGTTACCTGAATCCCAGACCCAGCAAGGGGAATGGGGTCAGTGGGATGTCACAGGCCATGTCCTACCTTGTTCAAAGTCCCTATCTCCCTTCCATGATCACTGAACTTCCCAGGAAGAGCAGATGTGGGACAAGACCTCAAGATGTAAATGGCAGGGTGATGGTCCAGCCTGTATCAGAGGTGACTGATGCCAGTAGATCCCATACACTCTCAGACCTCGTCACAAATACAAGCTCAGACATTCACACACAGATTTTAGCTCCAGCCCAGCAGAGAAAGGCAGCTGAGCTCATCTATCCCCACATCCCTGAAGGGCAGCTTCACCTGCCCAGTCCTGACACTTCTGTACCCTAACAACCCACCTTGATGCTGGCTGGGGACCTCCCTGCCAATTCCTGAGGCTGCGAGGAACTGATTCATAGGAACGGGCATATTATACAATAAAACAATTTCCTGAAGAACCAGCTGACTCCCAGGGCCACCAGGCTAACAAAGCTGGAGTCAATGGATTCCTCTTTCTAAAACAGCAGGACAGCAGAACAAGTGTAATTCATGTCCATTTCAAGCACAAATACAGAGGAAATATCTCCATTTCTCTTCTACCCATCTACAAGGTCCACGGTAAGGAGAATAACCAGGATTAGTGCCAGAAGCCACCTGCATTTTAAGAACACTGTGTGTGCTGCTAGGCCTGATCCTCATTACTTACAAATAGTTAGAGCAGATCTCGTTTTCACCAAAAATTCATTTAGAGCAAAATTCCCCAAGCTCCAGCAGGAGAAAGAGCACACAATACTACCCACTTCACTGATATTTTATTGTCTGCCATCACTGTTTGCAATTTTCAAGGGACTGATCATTTCAGGTGACTGCAGATGAGGCCATTAATCCTCACTGCAACCTTAAATTGTGTTTTACTGTCTTCCTCTTCTTCTCATCTCAAACTCACGAGCCTTAAAGCAAGAAAGTCCCTCTACTCTTACAAGACAAAAACCCCTCCTTCCCCCATTATCCCTTGCCCAGGACCCTGACTTTTTCCACCATCCTGGGAATGGGCACCCATCATCCAAGGCTCACTATTTGGCTGTCTCAGATGCTGAGAGAGTAAGGGTCTCTGATTTCAAGAAAGGCAGTGGTGGTTGCAGAACTTACACAGGTAAGTGTCGCTTACTCAGTAAGAAACAGCAGCAGGTGACAAATTTAGATCCTCTGAACACCATCCCAGCATTTTAAACTCTTATCCCTTAGAGAGGAAAACACCTCTGTGCTCAGATGGTGAATTTCACAGGAGCCTTTCAAAGTAAAGATCTGCTTATCATCTTCGTGCTGCAGCCCTTTTACATAGCCAACAGCTTGGAGAGCAACAAAATCACTGCAAAAAAAGTCACCAAGAAACCATTTGCTGTTTGCTTCCCCTTGGGCTTGCTCCCCCCAAAGAGATGTCACTCAAGTTCTCACTGTTTGTGTGGCTCAATAGCAGCTGATGATGCCTGATAAACCACCTCAAAGCAAGACGTTTTCACAGCTTTAACCCACCTGAACTCAGCCTCAGAAGCCTTCCCTCACTCCATTTTCCAGCAAGAGGAAACAATAGAGGTTTACCAAAAATTTCAAGCAACCATAGAGGGAAATGTATTCCCATCAATTCCTCAAAGGTTTCAATATCTGCCTTGAAAAGGCTCCAGCCTTCAACAAATCCATAACTGGGGAGAGCCACCAGTTATGTAGAGGAGATGTATGTAAATAATGTGCAGCAAGCAGCAGATATGTGCTGTCACCTCACACATGCTATTTATGTGGCTGTCATGCTCTGGAGATGTCACACAAAGAGCCGTGGCAGCAGCACTGTACACACACTCCAGCTCCCCATAATTTTATGTGGGATTGAGAGTCAACAGCCTTGCTGGGATAGGCTGGTTCTAGCAAAGCTGTGCTGAGTCACAGAAGCCAAAAAACTGGGCCTCAAGGTTTGACAGGATAAAAAAAAAACTCTTCTAAATGTATGCCACAGGTGCCAGTGGCTGCACCCACCCATGCCTGCCCACAGGACCACAAGCACTGGTGGCCATGGCAGGGGCTGTCCAGAGCTCACTCCCAGCTGAGGAAATTGTATCATTCCTCTGCAAAAGTGACATTTAACCTCCACCAGAAGCCTCTCCAGCCTTGCTTAAGAAGCTGCTTCAGCCCACAAGCTAATCCATTTCAACATATTCCTCACCCTCCACACAATCAAACCCTCTTCCCTAGCCCCACAGAGCCCTTTTATCCCTCACCCACCCAACCCCCATCACCTGCACTCATCATGGAACGAAATTGTGTCACCTGGGGCTCCTCCTCTCCCCAAGGTCTTCCAGCCTCAGCAAAGTTTGTGGCACAAATGCTGCAGTGGTAGCTTGGGAACTGGTAGAGCTTTTCCAGCCCAGTTCAGGAAAGCCACTGATACTGACACTGAGCATCTGTGATCGAGCCAGGCTTTTGAATGTGAAAAACTGTGTGAAAAGACCGTGAGCAACACTTATCCTATTGCAGTTTTCCTCATCTGGATGTGAAAAATTGTGTGAAAGGAAATAGATACCCTACCACAACCTTCACTCTCTCAGGAACACAAAAGGAACTCATTTGGGGCTGTTATTGAAGTGTTTTCCAACCAGGAGGCACAAAGCAGGGCACAGGTGCACTTTAGCAGCTCATCCTCTCCTTCAGACACGGGGAGATGCTCCTCCAGACCTGATCCCAGCTCTGTCCCGGTTTCTGAACCTCTCATTACTTCCCTCAAATTGCCCTCAAGACCATTTTCCTTCATGTCTTCTGCTTCTTCCAGGCTCACCCTCCATCACCTTCGCTGAGGCAGCGCCAGGCCGTGTCCGTCTCTGGAGCAGCGTGAGCTCGGTGCCGGAGGCAGGATCTGCCAGCTTCACTCATCACAGAAACAAGGATTGACTTTCTACACCGTGTCTCTCCTGCAGGCGCCCAGAGAGCGCTGCATACTCTGCCAACTCGTTTGCGAGATGGATGGAGGGGGAGACGCCAGGAGCCTGGGGTGGAAAAGGGGCACCCCGGAGAGGTGGAAATGCCTCAGCCTTGCAGAGTGCTGCTCCATGCCAGAGGAGCTGCAGCTGTGAGGGAGATCCAGACTGAGGGCACCATCGTCTGAAAGAAACATGCCACCAGGGAGCTGGGCCCCCACAGGGAGCGGGGTCACCCAACCCTGGTGGCTTTCCCACCCATCCCCACCAGCACAGCCATGGGGATCCCCAGCCCCCGTCCCACTGATCACATCCCAGCTCGGTTCACATCACAACCTCTCACAGCACTTTTATTTGCTCTGCTCCAAACAGTCCATCTCCAATAAAAACCAGAGCAGATTTCCCCTGGAAAGCATCCCAGATTGCTGAGGAATTCTGATGGCATCCACAGGTGCTGCAGCTTCCTGAGCCCATGGACATGCCCAGGGATCACGGTGCTCAGATCTCAGCAGCATCAAAGTGAGGAACAGCTGTGACAGATGAAACTGGGAACTTAGATTTACTTTTGTGAAGTCTTACTGTTAATTTAGGTTTGGGTTGGTTTTTTTGGTTTTTTTCTCTAGAAGTGTCTCAGATTCAATCCAGTAATTAAGGAATGCTTTATCACACATGGTATGTAGGACAGGAAACCTATTCCTTCCCCAGGCCTCATTTTGACATCTGAGCACCAAACCTCAGTATTTTGGAGTGAGAAAGTAGTGACAAGCTGCCTTGGAGAATGCAGAAAGAGCCTTAGATATCTAAATCCTTTAGGATTTCACTGAATTAATTTCTGAGAAAACTTTGGGAGACCATTGCCACGTGTCTCTACTTTTTATTATTACTATGTATGCTGAAGGCTTCCTGTTACCATCCTGATGTGTGACTGAAGCTTTCTAGTTCTAACATAATAAAAATCTGCAGAGGTCAGAGCAAATCCCGGGAACAATTTTTCTTCCCTGTCCTGATGCCCTCTGTTTCATTGCCTCTGGATCTGGTGACATGTGCTGTTCCAGAAAGATGTTTCTACAAGTTCTTCCCAAGGTTTCCCTACGGCTGAGGTTTGGTGCAGATGGATTAGGTCCCCATTCTGCACTGAGGGTCAATCCAGGGGAGAAAACAGACTGAAGAATGAAAGAAATAACTTTCCTGGAGTTTTCAAACACTCTGTTCTTGAAATAAGACTTTTAAAAGTCCAAAAGTTATAAACCTCACTTGAGATCTTATCTGCGTATGAAGTCACCCTACAAGCTGAGGCATCATGCTATCCATTGGCCTCAAGAACATCTGAATGAGGGCTGAGGAAAACGAAGAAGAAGGAAAATGGCAATTTTAATAATGTTGAGGGACAATTATACTTTTGGAGGTTCAGATTTGTGCATTCCTGCAGGCTTTGATCTTTCAGACAAGGTGAATTAGATTTTGCAATATGCTTAGAGTTGCTTCTACTAACTTTGAAGTAGATATTAAAGCAGTTCAGGATCACAGTCACCGAGGGTGATTGGTAAATTTTGCCCAAGGATGCCTTTTATTGTCTCCTCATTTTGAACCTCAGAATATGACAGTAAAATTTAACAAGCTGCCTTGTTACTGCCCTCTCTGCACTTGTTTTCTTCACTGAAGCTTTCAGGTTGTGAACTGTTCCAGAGAAGCACTCATGCATCCCACTACAAATCCCAGAGCCTGTGAAATGGGCTGGTTGACACCTCCTGCCCAACACCTCCCCAGCTCTTCCACGAGTTTGCAAATTCCCATTGGAACCAGCAGGTGATGCTGAAGCAGAAAACATGGAGTTCGTTCTGCCTTCTATTAGGCTTTTATTCTCCTCACATAAAATTCACAAGTGAGAAAAATCCTGCGATCCTGGTGGGGTATTTAGAAACGTAAGATAGAAATGCTGACATGCAGCATATGGCTTTGTTCTCACTGTCTGCTCAGCTCTTCCATCCCAGGGAATACACACTGGGCTTTTTCACACCTAGGACTGAGCGAGGACACCTGAACCAGTAGGAGCTTCTCTCTAGTGGAAGGTTAGCGGGGTCTGAGCTCTCCTTTGAGTGGAGCTTCCCAGAGCACTTGCAAAGCCCCAAAGCTGCTCTCCGCTGACCTCGCGGGGACGTTCCCAGGCTGTGACAGACACCACGTGTTCCCTTGCAAGTCTGCAGGTGTTGGAGTGAACCTCGTGGGAAGCAGCTGTGTTGGGAGAGGAGCCTCGTGCTCGGCATCCTGCTGACTCCCGGTGTGCTCCTCTGCACACATGGTCAGTGACCCTGTCCAGAGCAAGGAGATGGCTTTGCCTTTTCCAAGGACCCCCCCTGCATCATCAGCAGGTTATGGGAGTCACACTGAGCTGCAAGTCTCCCTGGCAAATCATCCTGATGGTCTTCCCTTGAAGCTGGAACACTGCAAGGCTTAGCAGAGCCACAGATGTGCCTGTCTGGGCTGGTTTTTGCTTTTAGTCCTTGACTTAATTCTGCATCTTAATGTTTTGGCTGAGACATCTGCCTGTGGGAGAGATGGCATTTATTAGATAAAAAGGAGAAGGAGAAATGGGGATGTCATCAGTAAATACCAGCAGAATAGAATCCCTTCGTGGTGCCAGTGTTCTCTGAGATATATAAACTCCCACCAGCCTTCTCCAGCACCAGCATGGCAGGAGGGGACTGAGTGGCCCTGCTCACCTCCCCTCTCCCCCAGCCATGGCAAACAGAGGGTCAGTCCCAGCCCCACCCAGATGTGCAGCCACCACCTCATCTGCTCGTTTTCCAAACAGATGATACTCTCCACCAAGGGCAGGGACAGCCCAGCCCATGCAGTGGCACCCTCATCCTACAAACATTCACTCCTAATTGGGGCAGAACCCGCCCCAATGCCCTGCTCATCATCAGTTTCTGTCACTGTCATCTCTGTGATATGCAAAGATGCATCGCAGGGACTTTTACCATCTGGGCTTTGTCTGCTGATGTAGCCCCAGGAGGGATAACTTCTTTCATTCCCCTGACCATTCCTTGGCTTTTCC
The DNA here is from genome assembly GCA_013397775.1 of Eulacestoma nigropectus. Lineage (NCBI taxonomy): Eukaryota > Metazoa > Chordata > Aves > Passeriformes > Eulacestoma > Eulacestoma nigropectus. The sequence continues at coordinate 290,460 of VZTE01004705.1, forward strand.
CTTAACTGGCAGCTCCAATGTGTGATATGTGCTAATTCTGTTCAGACAAAATCTAAAAATCAAATTAGTAGCTTTACCAGAAACATTAAACTGTGGAGAAGAGACACTTGATAGGCAGCCTCCACTCCAGGGGATGGGAAATGCAAAAGATCTTCCTGACAGGCACTGACAAGTGCAAGTGTTGCTAAATTTTCAGGGGAAAACAATAATCCTCAATATGTCAAGGGAAGAGTTTGATACCTTCAGTCCTTCCTCACTCACCACGAGGACCAGGACTCAAACACCCTGTTTGGATGATTTGACCCACTGAAAAGAGTCCAGAGGAAGCCACAAAGATGCTCAGAGCGCTGGAGCCCCGCTGTTCTGGAGACAGGCTGAGAGATGGGGGTGTTCAGCCTGGAGAAGAAAAGGCTCGGGGGACCTCAGAGCCCCTTCCAGTGCCTAAAGGAACTCCAGGAGACCTGAAGAGGGACTTGGGACAAGGGATGGAGGGACAGGACAAGGGGGAATGGCTTTCCACTGCCAGGGTGAGCTTGCATATTGGAAAGAAATTATTCCCTGTGTTGTGGGGGGAGGCTCTGGCACAGGTTTTGCCTGCACAAATCCTTTAAATCTTTTCTAAAGAACTTCACCACAGTACCCAGGTGCCTTCCACATAAAACAGCAGTAAACCCTGGTGGTTTGGGGGTCTGTAGGAGGCATTTATTTCCAGGATGGAAATGCACTAGGCTTAAAAGTTTTGCTTGATGAATATTTTTGCAAAAAGCTTTTAGTCTCTTCTCCTTTTCTTCCCCAGAGGGTTTGGTTCAGTTGATGTGCACTGATTTCCCTGAAGTCACACACAGCACAAGGATCCAAACAGAATAAACAAAGATCACAAGTTCAGAGCAAACTTTCATATCCCTTTTTAATTCCTAGCTCAACCCTAGATGAATTTCAGGCAGTTTCAGTCAGCTTTGTACAACATTTTTCCCAGAAAGAAAAGATGCAACTAACATTTTCTTGAAAGCTCCAGCTAAAGTAAGAGCCAAGCCCTGGGTAAGAGACATGGTGACCTTGACAGCAAATAAACAGAAGAAACGTGAAACAGAAACACTCAGAGCCCTCCACAGCCTCCTCACATGACATCAGGCACCTCCGCTGCAGAAAATGTCACCTCTGGCAACCAGATGATGTGGATGAAAATTTCTAGGAAAAGGGAAGAAAGAAAGAAAAAAGATTTGCTTTTATTCTAAGGAACATCAGGTGCAGCTGCCGTCCTCAAGGAGAAGATTGAAAAATCATTTCCTGGTTAGCCAGGGGCTGTTGGGTTTTTTGTTCCTTAACAAGGAGACACGGCAAAACCTAATGAAGGAGGAGGATGAAGCACATGCAGCCCCCTGAAGCTGGAGGAAAGTGCTCCTCCTTCAACCCCTGGGACACGGGGCTGGCAGCTGCCTGCACTTGGAGCACATCTCTGCCCATACCGTGGAAAAGGGCTCTGGAGAGCCAGCCCGAATTTGGGAGAGCTGAAAATGTTTATGGCAGCATCAGAATGCAGCAGTAAATTCATGCTGCCATAAATGTGAGCCCTGCTGGCACTGCCGTAAACATCCACAGCAGTGAATTCCAGAGTCTTACCCTTGCCAGACTATCCACCGTCCCCAAACCTGTTTGCAGTTCATCATCTGCTCTGGGCAGGAACGTTCCCCCACTCCCTCTGTGCAGGTCTGCCAGCACCATCCTCTTCCTCCCATCCCAGCAATGACACAGGGACCTTTTCCATCCCCAGAAATCCCTTTGCCACTGCTGAGCCTACATGGTGGGTGCATTAAAGCACCAGCCAGATCTCTGCTTCATCACAACCTCAGATGATGGGGTATGTCTTAAAAGCATGGGAAAGCCTTTAGGAAGTCATTTAGGAAATTCTTTTTGTCAGTTCCCAGGTCATCCCTCAGGCTGTGGCTCAGTGCCAGGAGCAGGGGCTGTGTCCTCCCCAGCTCTGAGCAGCATCTTCAGAAGATGCAGCTCGCTGCAGGTGCCAAAGGAAGCCTGTTCCCTGCTGTCGGGATGAGACACGACCAGTTGTACAAACCTGCAGGAACAGGAAAAGCCTCAGGGGCATCAGGGTCCAGATATGGTGTGTCCCTTCCAACCCAAACCGTTCTGGGATTCTGGGATTGTCCCAGATGCAGTCTGGGGCCCCGGGATGAACCCACTGGTGGCTCTGGCCCCCTCCCTGAGCTCTGACTTGCTGTCCTGGGAGCCCAGTTTTACCTGGAATTAGAGCAGAGCTGTTGCGCTGGCTCGCCTGGGACTCCAGCAAGGCACTCAGCCAGGGATGGAGGTTTCCAAGATCATTTCTCCTGGGATCACATGTTACTCTGGGCCCTGCTGAGGGACGTGTCTGAGCTTTTCCCAGACCAGCTGAGCAGTGGCTGCTCCCCCTCCTTTTGCCATCCATCCCCTCAAGGGCACCATGCACTGGAAATTTGCTCCATGGCTTTTTTCCTGGCTAACTCCTGGTTTTGTCCCTTATGCGTAAAGTGAATCTCGCCCAGATCTGGATCACAGACTCAAGCTCCCCTTCCCAAATCCCTGTCTCCCAGCAAGGCCAGAGCACGTGTCTCAAGGTTGCTCTTCAGATCATGAATTTATGTGGCTTTGGGCTGAATACTTAAAAGAGTTATTTGGTGATTTCATCCTCGGATGCTGAGATGCAGCTGGTTAAATACAGCTCCTAAATTTTCCTCTTTTCTTAATGTGAAAATATTAATGTCAGGGGACAGCTGCTGCCCAAGGACTGACCCATTTTGAGAGTACAGCTGTATTTTTCTAGCCCATCTTCTTTTTGCCTCCTCTTGCAGTATTTGTTTCCTGAGAGAAAACAACAGATCAATTTTGCTTCATTATGTTCACTGCACATTTTTAGAGATTCCTTATAAAATTTGCTGTACTGTTCCACCCTGTTTATCTGAAAGGTTGTGGGAACTTGAAGCATCATTAGATCCTCAACAGGAATTATTTCTGCCTACAATTTACCATCCCTGCTTGGAGAAAAGCCTCAAATCAAAGGCAGGAGAGCTGCCCTGGAGCTCGTTAGCTGTGTGAGGCTATGCTCTCTGTGCAGATCACATCAACAGCTCACTCAGGGCTTCCAAAACCTCCTGATGTTTTGTGGAAGAAACCCCAAGCCCCAAACAGGACTTTGCTTCCCACATTATGCTACCAGATCACAATTCCCTGCTCATCTGCAGCAGCTTTTTTCAACACCAAAACCCTCGTGGAAAAAAATCCCTCACCTCCTAATCTGTGTTTACTCCACCTTCTACATAAAAGCTTCCCAAACCCGACGGGATAACAGCATGTTCAGTAGCACCGATGAAAATAAAGGCTCTGATTTGGCCCCTGGTTCCTCATACTCTCCCACTCCTCTCCCTTTAATTGCAAGCTTTGAGGCCTGTCCTGATGTTCAGTTCGTGCCTGTGGAGCATCTGCCATGGCCTGGGAATGTTCTTCTGGATGCTGCTGCTGTACAGGTGCTGGGAGTTGTGTCCTCACACTTTGGTTGCAACCACTGCTTCACTCCTCCAATGCCAAAACTGAGGGGGAACAGCTTGAAAACACAACGATTTATAATTTTTTTCCACTTGGCCAGAGAAATTCACTAAGCCAAGTTTCCTTTTACTTTGCAATACGTTCTTAAGAGAGAGCACTCAGGCATTAAAAACATTGGCTTCCATGGACTAAAATATCTTTGTTTGTCCTCCCAGAAGAGGTGACCTTAAACACTTGTGCATCAATTCACCCCTAATATCACCAGGCCACCACAAAAACAGCTTTTAACCTGAAATCACATCTCGCCTGTGAAACCAGGGGGAAGATAAGCCAAACAACAACTTTGTGTTAGCCTAGAACCATCTTTAACCTGAGAAATTAAACAAAAACCTTGGAAGCGCACAGAAATGTCACAAACATTTGTTTGCACACACAGAGGGGGTCAAAGCCTGCGTCCCAGTCTTGGTGGCACCTCATGTCGCCTTCGTCGCTGTATGTTGCTCTCCCCATCCCTACACTTGGGATCCCTATAGGGACAGTCAAAAAACATCCAGGCAAAGTCTTTGATCGTCAACAAAGCATGCTGGCCAGCAGGCACACCTTCGGTCCCTGTGTGCCATGGGATGTTGGAGTGGCGGGGGACCGGGATGCTCCCTGTGGACAACCACAGCCCAGGGGGAGAGGTTTGCTCTGGGGGCTGAGCACCTCCAGCGTGGCAGAAGCCACCCACACAGCCCATTGCTCCCAGCAGGAATGACTCAGCCTGGGAGACCCAAGTGACAGCGCTGGATGCAAATGGAGACGCATTCCTCACCCGGGAGGGGTGGCGTGGGGAGGTTGTGCCCTGAGGGCAGCAGTCACTTAGCAACTCCTGGCTGATTCTCACAGCGGCTGGGTCCTCTCCAGTCCATGTTAGAAACTTGAAGCACGAGAAGAATGGACAGCTGTTTTGGGGTGAATTTGTGTTTCTCCCCGGGTTTCATGGCTTGCTTGGGGGTCATTGCTAACAGGGTGATGCTGGGAGGAAGAGCGAGGTTTGGGCAGCATCGCTCCCTGCTTCCAGTCACCCACAGCTGGGAGCAGTCCCTGAGGAGGCAGAATGGCACAGGGAGGGACAGCTCCAAACCAGGATCCTCTTGCTCATGTGGAGCCCCCGGCATCCTTGGGAAGGCACAAATGTCCCGTGCCTTGGCTTTGGGAGACACTGTTGCTGTAAAGAAAGTACCTCTGGACACAGACCCTGTGACACCTGGGTGTTCGTAGCAGGGCTGAGTCAAATGCTGAGAATTTTTCCAAGTGCCTTCTTGGATGAAGTACAGCTGCTTGGGTGGATTTATCACTGTTTTTAAATGATCTTTTTTTCATTTAAAAAATGTTCTTTTCTATTGGATTGCATCTTCACCCACAATTACTACATTGCAATTAAAAAAAAAAGCTTAGTTGTCTAACAAATAGCACAGCAAGAGGTTTTCTGTCCTGAAAAGGCCAGAGCTGGAGCTGATGGAGGCTGAGCCCTCATCAGTGCCAGTCCCCCAGCAAAGCCCCCACCACGGGGTAAGGATCCCCCATCCCTGCAGCTCCCTGTTCCCACCACTGTTTCTCTGTGCCCCCTCAGGTGGATTAATCCAAATTCCCTGTGAAACGATGTCAAACACTTTGCAAAACCACAGGAATATTAGAGCTACCTAATAACCATGACTAAGCTAATGAATTCGGACGTCTAAGGATCTATGTTTCATAAATCCATTAGTTTTATCCCTAGCCTTTAATTCTTCCTCATTTGGATTCCTTTTCACCTATACCATTATTTTGTCCAGGATTACTGGCTTGTACTTATCTGGGACATAATGACAGCCTTTTGAAAATATAAACCAGCTCTTTCCCAGCTTTTCTGGTGTTGATTAAAAACGAACATCTGCAGACGTCAATCTTCTGAGACACTCAGACACGAGTTACACGGGCACTGATTTCTAAGTGTACCCCCTGACAACGCAGATATAATTTACTACACTGTTGATTAGAGATGGAGCAGGAATGATTTGAACTCCCATTAGGGAGATAAAGCACATCGTTCTGTCTTTCTAAACGCCACAAAGAAATACTGACCAGATCTTACTGCGCTGATTGAACCGTGTCACCCAGCGATGAACACACCAGCTGGCACTATTTTTTTTCTGTTTAATGGTATTTAAAATTTTTGTGCTTACTCTTGATAGCCACCGACTTCAAGCTCTTGTCCCTCATTAGTAGGCTGAGCTTCATAATTTCTGATACACATCGTTTGCTATTCAGCTTCTTTTAAAAACTACCGCTTTTGGAGTTTTTTGGAATATCTTCTCTGACCTGGCTCCTGAATCTGGAAGTCCCTCAAGACAAAGCCAACATCTCTTTATAGTGAATTCCAGGGGCTTGCCCACGTGACGATCTCTATCTAAAAATTTCTGATATTTGTTCACCCTTTTCTGTTCATATTTTAGCTTTCAGACAATTCCAAGCTGGAGAGGCAGCCCTTTGGAAGCTGCTGTAGGACCGTATGGCCGTAAAAAATGATGATATTGATGAAAATGCCCTTTGTCAGCCCATATTGGACGTAATCAGGCACTGAACGCCCGTTCCTAAGCAACCACAAAATTCCTGTCCAGAAACCAAGTCCAGAACAGGCTCCAGGTTTGTTTTGGTCAAAATATCTTCTGTGTTAGAAAATTATTAGCTCATTATGAGAAAGCCTTGCGGTGTTTTAATCACTGGCTGCACGGGACTTCCAGCAAAAGCCACCCTCGGGAATGACATCGGTTTTCTTCCTGCAGGCTGTCAGCAGGAGCAGCAGAGCCCACCCTGCTCCAAGATGCAGCATCTCCTTGGGAAAAGGATCCCTCTCCCACGTCCCCGGGGTTCATTAGGAAACACATCCCCACACGTTCTTCACTCCTCCATTGTGAAGCAAGAGGTCTCACAGAGCTACAGGCAAAAGCAATCCCCGCTCCTGAAGATGGAAATCTCCCTTCCCAGACATGCGATTCCCAAATTTTCAGCTTCCCAGCATTTCTGATCACATTTCTGAGTAAGGAGTTATTTGCCGGAGCTGAATCTCTCCAGGTTTCCGCTCCTATCTGCTTGTATTAAGCCATTTCAAATTTCCCTCTGGGCAGAAATTAAATCTGAATCAGGAAATTCTTGATGGAAAATAGCATTCTCTCTCCAAAGGATATATTATTTTTTCTTCAGTTAATTAAAAAGTGAATTAGACTCATCCTTTTCCAAACTTTCTTGAGTGTCTGGAGGTCATGAGCAACTGAGAAGCAGCGAAGACAACTGAAAAGAGAATGAAACAGCCCTTTGCAGCAGGAGATGAAAGAGTCAACACAGGAAAAACCCAACCTCTTGGCACCCTTCAAAGGGCCTGAGTGTCAGCAGCCAACCAGCAGGAGGGCAGGGTTGAAGGAGAGATCACAGGGAGAGTTGGTCACCTGGACCTGCTCTCACATCTTGGCAGGGCCCCAGGAGAATGGTGTCCCGAAATGTCCAAAAATAGAACTGCTACAGACGCTGGGCAAAGGAAAAAATGCTGAAAGCCACCATGCCAAGAGTCCTCCATGCCCTCTCCAGAGGGCACGTGGCTGCTGCAGGGCAGGTCACCAGCAGGCAGGGTCCACAGCAACCAAACCAAAGCAGCCTCTCTCTCCCTCCGTCCTCGAGTTTTCCAGGCTTAGCTGTAGAGTCACCATCCCCTCTGCAGTCTGAGCTCCCTCCTGAGCTTCAGTTCCTCTAAGGCTGTCCCCAAAACTCTGTCCTTCCTCCCATACATCCTCTCATGTATCAGAGATTTCCCAGAATTGCTGGACTACGAGCATCATTCCCAGTGAGCTCAGTTTGCCTCTCTGTTGTCTGCGTTTGAGGACAAGGAACACTGTCCTACAAGAGCCTTTCATACTACGGTGATACCTCTGCTTTCAGAGCAGCTGAGCTGTGCTTTGAGCTGTGTGAAACCCAGAGACTCTCTATGTCCAGTGAAGCAGAGATTGAACACATATTTCCTTCAGAAAAGGGTGGTTTTTTCCCCTTTTTCCTTTCTGCCCAGCAGGCAAAAAACAAGACAAAGCATCTCTGTTAAAATAGGATCAAAACTTGGCTTTTGCTGTTGTATTCCAGGTAGGTGACAATTCCTGGAGTCACTCTCATCCAAAACACCCAGTAGCTTTGCTTAGATATTAAAGAATCCGGCTTCAAAAGTGCGGATTTGAAGATTTCTCTGCAACACCTCTGAGCTCTTCCCACCTGTTAGAGCCATGCTTCCCCAGAGCGGTGCCTCTGGAAGGCAAAAGCCAGGATGCAATTCCCTGAATTCAGCACAAAGTTATTTATCTGAGCAGGGAGCAACAATAGCACAGCAGAGATTTCATTTCCTTTCAGCACATGAGAAATCCAGCGAGTGAAGGTGAGATTCAATAATGCAGCAGACAGAAAGAGAGCAAGGCAAGGGAAGGTTTTCAAGTCCTTTTCTTCTGCAAGGAGGCATGAAAACCTTACAGGAGCCTTCACATCTGCATCTCCCTGGTTATCCTCAGCCTCTTAACAAAGGGACCTCAAATACTCCCCACACAGACTCACCACAAGCTTTCCTGGGTGGCTGCAGAAGGATCCAACTTCCCAGGTAACAGAGTTTCATATGGACTGGCTTGGGGTTTGCCACTCAAACCATTGACCCCTCTCCTTCATTTTATCACAATTTTTGTTTTTTCTTTCCTAGAGCAGGGAAAAGGTGCTGCTTGATTCTGGAGGAAAATAAGCAGTACAAAGGAATCTAAATTCCTGATAATTTTGTTCCCAGCAAAACACATCAGGTGTGCTGGCAGGGGCTTTGCAGACACAGGACTGGACCCTGGGGCCTCGGTTCAGTGAAACACTTGAATAGGTGTTGAAGTCCATCCTCACCCAGGAAAAAAAAATTTTTAAATTTGGAATTATGTATATATTGGAGATTTAAGCATGTGCTTAAGCATGGACAGGCAAAGTCTGACAGGAAGGGTGAGCAGCTGAGCCCACCCAGAGCTGACAAACTGTGAAGCAACTGATGCTCACACGAGTGGAAGGAATACACAAGCGAATTGCACAGAAGGAGGAGTGACATCTTGGCACTTCATTGTAATCAGAAACTCGGGTTTTGGCAGTGCCCCACGGCTTTACTTTCAGCCAATACAACAGAAAATGTTGTGCCTCCTGCGCAAGTGATTGCAAGAATTCATCAGTCTCATTTGAAGCCAGAATACTCCTTTATCACCAAAGACTTCTCGAGATCTGATTGTGAGCCAAGGACTGCAATGAAATGTAGGACTTAATTATGTTTGACAAAAGCAAGTCAATTAAAGGCTGTTTCACATCTGTGCCATTTGACTGGGGCTTCTGCTTGATCATCTCTTCTCTGGTCCCTTGCAGAAATTTAATATTTATGGCCAGGAATTAGGTCAAAGCCCGGGAATGAATAAATGTTTGCAGCTCTTTTCAGGAAACAGGGGAAATTTCAGATTGCTGAACATGAAGCAAACCCAAATGGTCAGGCAAAGGCTCCATCAGTAAAGAAGGAGCTTCACCTGAGATGAGCCATCCCTGGGCAACTTGGGCTGCAGTGGTGGTGGGACTGCACAGGAGAAGCTCAGGGTAAAGCTGTTCGATCTACAGAGCCATTGCCCATCTCTGAATGTTTTATTTCTCTGACATCCCTTAGATTTGCTTTTAAAATTGATGGTAGAAATAACCCTTGTAGGAGAACTCAGGAACTCTGCAGTTCACTGGTTTTTAAGTGCCTGGCTTCAGACTTCAGGGATCTGAGTCTCAAGTGCTTCTGTGGGAAGTGATGTTCCTACAGTGAAGCTCTTCCCAAATGCAGGGCTTGCATGCAACAAACTCCCCTGACTCCCACCCCCCTCCTGAGACCTTCTTCCACTCCAAGATCCTTGACCCCCATCAGCTGCTCAAAAGAACAGGACACTGAACAGCTTAACTTTTTACTACGTGCTCCAAAGCAGCCAGACCGAGTTTGAGTGTACAGGGAGGGTAAAATTCGTGTGCTTGGTGTGGCAGCACAGCCCCAACAGCATCACCACACCCTCAAACCCACCTGCCTCTCCCCTGTGTTCAGCATCCAGTGAAGTAAACTGAATAAAAGCAACTCCCAAGTTACTTCTGAAAACTCAGAAGCAAAAAGTGGAAAAACAACACTTTTCTTTATGATGACTGGTAGCAATTATTTCCCCATACACTTAAATGCAAGGTCTGAATTAAATTTGGCAGAATCCTTTTAAGGGAATTTATTGAGAGGTGATGTTTACCTATTCCTCCTTCTACCATTCAGGGATTGTTTTTCTCATATACTTGCCCCTGACAGTTTAATATTTATACCTGTATTAAACTACTCGCACTGCTTTCAACACATTGTCCGACATCATTCAATCTTTAATAACTTGCCTGCAACAAAATTGTTTCCAATATACTTTTAAATCCTGCAGCAAGACTTTTGGTGCCAGGTACTAAAAGCTGACACTAATGGTTGAAGGTTTGGACCCAGAAATCCAGCAGAAAGCTTTATCACACTCCAGAGGAACCTGAAGATACAACATAAATATGGAGCAAAAATCCCAAATCACATTCTGTCTTCTGGCTTTTACCTTCTGTGAGGAGATGACGACACAAAACTTGTAGGTTTAAAGGAGTCTGTGAGTGCAGGGCTTGGCTTTCCAGCATTTTGGAGGAAAAGGTGTTGAAGTAGTTCAGGGATGCCAGTGGTTACCCCAAAGAGGAGGAGAGCAGAGTCTTGCAAAGCCCCAGCCCATGCAGGAATTGAAACTGATCTAGGTTTAGACTGGATATTAGGGAGAAATTCTTCCCTGTGAGGGTGGTGAGGCCCTGGCACAGGTTGCCCAGAGAAGCTGAAGTTGCTCCATCCCTGGAAGTGTTCAGGGGTCACATTGGACAGGGCTTGGAGCAACCTGGTCCAGTAGAGGTTGTCTCTGCCCATGGGAGGGAGTGGAATGAGATGAGCTTTCCTTTCCAACCAAACCATTCCAGGATTCTTCGATCCGTCCATCAAACACTCCTTCAAGAAAATAAATATTACAATAAAGCAACATACTCCCAGGAAGTGTCCCAAACACCCTGCCAGAATCAGACGTGCATTTCTGCATCCATAGGGTTTAAAATGTACACAAGGTTGTGGCTTTTTGAAGCCATCACCTTGCTGACATTACTCTTTCATGTTACAGCAGGAAAAAACAACCTAAACTTAAAAAAAAATCTTTGTAAATTAAGCCCAAATTAAATTAGTACTTGATTCTCCTGGAGCCACCCACAAAGGCAGGAAAACAATCCATTATTCACCTGGCTTTAATTCCAACTTCTCTGGAGCTGAGGTCACCCTCTATTAATCACAAGTGGTCTCTGCATTACAGAATGGGCAAAGAGGTAAAAGCTTTGTTGCCTGGTATTTATTCTGTCTTCCTTTTGGAATAACAAGCCCAAGATAAACAGAAACCTTTTACCCTGCTCCAGCACTAACCACAGCCTGTGCTGAGGAGCTGGGAGCCAGCAGCAAGCGGGCACTGCACCAGAGGAAAATGTGCTGCAGGCACTCAGGGACAGGCACTTCAGAGCTGCCGCTCACATTTCCCCCCCAGCTGCTTTAAAGCACATCCATCCTGCTGTATTTTTAAACGTTACATTTATTTTCTTAGTAAACAGCTCATCTCACTGGGAAGGCAAAAGCAAATTGTTGGCGGGTTAAATTGAAATGCCCAGAGCATCCTCCTGTGAGCTGGTGGATGGTGACTGATGGCCTGACTGCTGGAGTTAGCTTATACTTTTTTATTGTTTTATAACTTTCCTTTCCCACCTGACTCTTCATTCCTGATGTTTCTGGAGGAAAGGGTCCCAATGGGACAGGTCATCCCTGTGTTTCCCATCTCCACCGAGGTTTTGCTGCCCCGAGGGGGAATCTCCAGCCCTCAGGGACAACTTCTGATTGAGAGGCTGGAAATGGCAAGGCACGAGCCACAACTGTGCAATTCCTGCAGGAAAGAACAGCAGGGACCCTTTTTGCAATGCTTTTCCTTTCCATGCAAGGAAAAGACCAGCGAAGCCTTTTCATACCTGCAGCATGAACATTGGCACAGTCAGATTGGACATGGACCAAGGTTTAACCCCCATTCCAGGTAACTGAACAGCAAAGCAGGGCATTGAGAGAGGTGACATATTCATGAATATCTGATGTTTCTAAAACCAGATTAGATGTCTTACAAAACAAATACCCCAGGTCTACTAAAGCAAGGGAACTTTTCTGTTAGTGATGTCCAAGCTGCATCCACTCTCTTTCAACACTTTCCCCCGCTGCCAGCTGTAACTCAGGGTTGTCACAAGCCTGGGAATAATCTCACCTGAAATTGGGGCAGGAAAGGCTTCAGAGGACCAAACACTGCCCCTACCCCCACAGCATCCCAAGCCTGGGATACTATTTCTGCTGCAGAGAGTCCTCAGGTATCCATCTTCCCAGCTGGGCTTCCATCAGAGGCTGGTCATGGGCCAAAAGCCACTGGAATAGCTCAGACCCCGCTTCACCAGCCCAGCTGGAAAGCTCATTGCTTCAGTGTTTTGTGGCTCATTAATAGAATGGGCTGTCCCTCACCTTCACACTCCTGCCCCTTCCCCTCTCCCCACAGTCTTTGCATCAGGTAACTTTCAGCCTTGCAGGAGCGATCATCCTGCTGGAATAATTATATCTGTGCTGAGCTAATTCCTCTCCTAAAGAGCCTGGCAAGCATTAAGCAAAGGCAACCCAGCTCTGTCCCCTCAGTGCATTGAGAGGGTTCACACTAACGCAAACCAGTGCTGACAGCCTCACTCTCTGCTTCACAGGTGTTTCTCCTTCCTTTCCGTTTCAAAATGCCAAATAGAGCGGGATTTTATTTGCAGGCAGAAGCGTTCCTGACTCCCTGCCAGCCAGAGTGAGCCAGGCTGGAGCTGGGGAGGCACAGAGGCACGAGTGAGCAGTGGCTGATTGCCAAGCCACCAGCCCCAGGTACAAAGGCACTTCCCTGATCCGGCAATGGGTCCAAGGCATCTCCCCAGTCTGGTGCCAAGAACCAGGGCACCTCCCAAATAGAGCCCCCGCTAAAATCCACCTCCAAATGGAAGCTCTACACTATATCAGACAAGGGAAATGCAGCAAACACCCCAGACATGGCAGGAAAAGCTGGGACTTCCTGGCAGGTCCCAGCTCCATGGCAGACAATGTCCCCTCTGCTCTGCTGTCTCCTGACAGCCCTGTTCTATATCCACCTTGGTTCTCCTTGAAGCTTCCTGCGAATAACCTACAGGAAGGGCAGCAAGTGGCTGATTAATGAGCTGATCCTACAGAGTCAGGAAAAACACGTACACCGGGAAGGAACTGGAAGCAGGAAAATAAAGACAGAGGGTTTTTCCTACCTTCTCACGCGTATGTAAATGATAAGTGATGCCTACGTCATGTCAACAGTAAGAGAACCCTCACGAAACACAAGATGCTTGGTCCTTTTCTAGCTCAGAACGAGGTCTCTCTCATACCAAGAAACATTTCAAGGGAAGAAAACAATTTTTTCCCTCTATCCATCTCTTTATTGTGGCATTTTCCACCCGCTGTAATTCACAGCTTTCTCCATCCCAGCGGGGTTGAAAATTAGCTCCGCCACCTTGGCCGTGCAGAAGCCCTGTACAGCTGGCAGCACCACCAATTGCCCAATTTTCTTCAACTGTTAAATCCTCTGCCAAGAGGAACAGAAGGATTTGCAGCCATGCTGCCCATGTATTTCCTTGCTTCACGTGGTTTCCTGTCCTTGTCTTACACTGTCCCAAACAAGTAAAGCTAAATAAGAGCTGTTCCTAACCAGTGGTGCTGTCTCCTGCAAGAAGTGCTCCACAGCCCTGCGGTGACACTGGGGAAAATATGGAAAGGAAACATCCCCTCTGGGAAGAGAAACATTGTAGTGTTAAGTTTGAAAAAGCCCTCTAAGATCAAGAGGATCCACTCCTCAAGGGCCATCTGGGACACCCCAGGATGAGCTGGGATTGTTCACCCCACAGTAAGATATCCAGGGGGAAAATAATTGCCCAGGTGGACTCAGATAACCATTGGTGCCAGATTGCTTCTATTTGGGGCTTCTCCTGCTCCCACAGGCGTCAGAGTCCCCCCTGAAGGCAGAGGCATTGCCCCCAGAGGGCTGTCATCAACTGGCACACAGCAAAGCCATTTCAGCTAATGAATCCCCTCTAGAATCTGAATTAGCATCTCTCAGTAATAGCAAATCACTCCTGATTTCTGATTGCTTATAAATAACCTACCAATGACCTCAGGAGCTTTCAGACAAGGCTCAGGAGTGATACAGCCCCAACGAGCTGCCGAATTCCCCTTCACCCCATGGGACTCACTGGTCCCTGGACACAACCCAGTCAGGCTGGATTCTCAGCCTGCAACAACTGCCTTGTTGCTGGCATGAGGGAAAACAAGACCTTTTTAATCCCCAGGAGGCTGGTGGGAACATTTATGGCACTACCTAATAATTAAACTATTTATGCTTTATCCCAGCTTCCTCTTCCATACAGTTGGCAGTTCTTTATAGGCTGACAAGTTAAATGGATGCAACAGGTCCAGTGCTCTGCTACATTCACATCGTGGCACCTCCAGGGTGGACAGCAAAGGGCAACCAGCATCATCCGGAACTGACCTCCCACACCACTTCCTCCCTCTTCTCAGATAATCAGGCTTGTTGTCAAAACATTTTAATTTCTCTGTCCTGCTCCCTTGATTTAATTCCCTCATCTAATTCTAAAAAACTGCTTTTGGAAGTCTTTGTATGTAAAAAGCGAAGTTAAAATCTCCTCTGTTCAGTGAGACGTTTCCCCATGCAAAAATAATTCATCCTTTTATATTTAAAGGGGCTGAGGGCCACTGCCTCAAGAAAGGCTGGGAGATGACAAAGGTGTCAAAAAAAGTCAGCTTTTGATGCCTGTATTTAGTAGTCCCTGGCACTGCAACCCAACCTGTCAGCTAAAGGTACAGAACTGTTCCATCAATGTGCATTAATGAGGCTCCACATCCTGCTGGGACCCCCAGTTTCTACTTCATAACACAGGGCTGGGCTTCAGTTGGGTCTTCTCTGCTTACCCAGCGTCACCAGTGGGTATTTTAAGTAAACCAGTCTCTGCAACTGGATTCCTTCTCTTTTATAAAAGGCAGTAAACAGTACCACAAAACCTCGCTCTGTAATTACGGAAACACTCGACTGTTAATCACGGCCTAATTGTTTTGTACCTTTTGTCGAGTCCTGAACTACTCAGACTGTGATAATTCTTGTCATTAGTGTCGGAGCCTTGGGGCAATCTTACTCTGACATCTTAACATGTGTACTCTCTCGCTAGAGAATGGCATCAAATATGCAGAACAGGAGCCAGGGTGGAAATGAGAGGCCTTGTTGGAATCAAAAGTGTTCTAATCAGAGTTAACAACCTCCCTCCCACTGCAGTAGAGGACTCCAGAGCTGGGATTGGCATCACTTTTCACAGAGGTGCTTATCAGAGTAGCATCTGGGCTTCTTCTCCCCCAAAATATTGTATTCTCCATCCTCCAGCACCAGCCCAGGCACAGAGGGGCAAAAAAGGGTACCGGACACCCAACTGCAGCATTGAGGGAGAAGCATCACCCCAAAATAACAGCATTTCAACTGTGCTGACCCGGGGTGCATCCAGACCAAGGTACAGCACTAGGTTAGCACTGAGGCAGAGCAGGTGAGCTGGTACCCAGGACACGCAGATGTCTCGTGGTGGCTCATTTCAAGAGCCACTGAGTCAAATGCCAAGTAATTCCAGCTCCCTAGGAAGGCCTGTTATCTATCTGATTCCACTTCTTTTGATGTAGTGTCTTTCATACGTTGTTGATCAGAACAATTTACAGCCAGAGAGGAAAATAACAACTTCAGGCTTCGGTGAATTGCATCCAGCAGCCCTCTGGAAGAGCAGCAGAGCCTTTTATCCAGCCCTTGTTACATTTTTGCAATGGTTGGGTAATGCATCCGAGCCGTGTGGCTGCACAGATCACTCCATCCACAGAAACTCAGCTCCCAGATGAGGCAGGATTTCTCCCCATTAAAATGTGCAAATGGTAATACCCTGGAACTAAAGCTGGCAGCAGCTTGTTTCAAATGCACGGGCTAAACACCCAGCTCTGGGCTGGCAAGGGCTCTGCATCTGATTAGAAAATTGCTGTCAGGGCTCACAACGTGCTACGGGCTCCATCCACAGAGCTCAGAGACACAGAGAGGGCATCTGTGCACAGATGCTCAGCAGGTCCACGTTACAGAGGTTGGGAGGTGTGGTCCAAGCTTGTCTCATGCTCATCAGCGGTCCAGCACCTCCTTCCAGGGCAGGACAGCATCCAGTCGTTATTCAGCTGCCCTTAAGCATCACAAACCTTGGGCTGAGCACATTCAAGGAGGAAAGAGAAGCTGCCTGAGAGCCAGCAAAGAGGTGGGAAGGGGACAGTTCTACAGATTCCTTCTTCCCAGGCCACAACATCACACCTGCTCTCCTTTTAAGATGGCGAAAGGAAATATTCAGGTGAAAGTTAGGCACTCTTTCACCCCTAATCCAGTCACTTTCATCACCCTGCTCACCCTGCTGACCTCTGCCTCAACCCCCTCCTCCAGAGCAGCTCTCCCATTTATCACCCTTTTCCCAGTCCAAACCCAACACGACCCCTCCACACTCCACCTCGCAGCTCAGCGCATGCGTTGAGTTATTCAGGAAGCTTTAAGGTCACAATGTTCTCATCTAATTCCGCTTTCTGTAGACAAGAGCCATCTATAAATCCACGGCTCTCCACAGGAGCCCGGTGTCCTCGCAGACCCTGAGCCATCGTGTCAGTGACAAAAGACGTCACTGACGTCTGAAGGTCTTTGCTTTTGCAACTTCACCCACTCTTCCCAAGAACACGTTTGCAGTCGCCCTGCATTTAATCTTCCTTTCTCTAAAGCAATAGGCGGTGGTTTTTATCAGAGAAATCTGCAGGGCATGTGTGGTCAATGGCTTCTTAATAAGGTTTTTAGCATTATGTTCCCAAAGGCTCATGTAACAGAAAAAAATTAAACAAAATAAAAAGAGTGGAAAAAACAGAGCAAAACAAACGGCTTGTGTGTGGTTCTCCTGGAATTGTTTAATAATCCACTGAGTGAAGAGCACTGCAGGGGAAAGGCAGGAGCAGCACTCCCAATTACACCCTCTCTAGCCTAATAAACCAGAAAAATGTGGTGATTGCTGGTAGCTGCCAAATCCTAATGCTCCTTAACTCCCTGTATTTACCGTGTTTGATTGTTATTGTGGTTTGAGTGAAGCCCCTGCCTCACAAAACTCAGGTGAAAGCACCTGGGAAAGTTAATCCCTCCCATCTCACAATTCCCATTTGGCCTTTCTGTTCCTGACAGCAGCGTTCACAGAAATAGAAGGCGGAGCTCAGGCTTCTGAGATTTTGCCAAAGGAAAATCCAAACCTTTCCCATATTGGTGAAATTCGGAGCTTGACCTGTGCTGACTCGGCTCACAAACACATCAAGCGAGGACAGAGCCATGGTAGGCTGAGATGTTTCCAGCAAACCCCAAAAAAATGAAATTGCTCAAAAGTGGAAGAGGACCACTGGGACAGGTGTGATTCCCACCACAGGGGCTCCAAACAACTCCGAAATGAGCCAAACTTTGTGGCAGGAGCGTTGCTACAGCCACAATAGCTCAGCAAGAGCAAGGCTCTTTGCAGCCCAGGACAGCGAGACCCAAAGGTTTTGCTGCCATTTCATGGGGACTGGAGAGAACACTGAAATTTTCATTGCTCTTTTGATTCATTGCACAGCTTCCATGGGAAGGCCATGCAGCAATGCACCAATAAAGTTTATTTCAGCTGATTTATCCCCTGATTACCATAAAACTCCTGCAGACAGACACAACTGTCCACACCCCATGTCCTGGGACCACTTCTGCCCGTGCCTTGCAACTTTGAATGTTTCAAATATTTCAAGTTTAGCATCCCTCAGCCTGGAATCGGAGATAAGAGTCTACAGAATAATGAAGAAAAAAGTCAATTTGTTGGAGAGCAACTTTAAGCTTTCCTTGGCAAGGAGTTATCTGTGGTTCTTACTGAGAGAACCAGGCACAGTGTTAAGTGGACCTTTTAGGAAAATTAAAATGCTATTGCTACTCCAACTCCTCTGAAAGCCAACACCATTATTCACTAATAAGCTTAAGGGATTTCACCATTTCATTGCAATTCCCTCAGTATCTGGACATTACCCCGGTCTCTGTCACAGGTACATGTCAAGAGTCCCTTCACGCAACTGAGAACAGTAAAATTAATTTGCAAATTGAATGAAAGCCCAGAAATACGTCAGGAATATCTCCCCCAGGCCAGGCTGCTGGTGATGCTCAGCAGAGGAGGCTCCTCTATCTCTGTTTCCCGCTCTGCCCACTTTGTCAGCTCTTCACCACTGTGTTTGAGCGGGGACATGTCATGAAAAATGGTACATTTTTGTTTCAGTCTGCTCTGGCTTTGCACCTCCCACCATACGAGACCGTCAGGATGATATCTTGCTTTCCTCCCCAGAGCCACTGCAGATGGGAAAAGGACACAGGAAAACTGATTTTCCACAGAACATAACTTGTTTTTACGGTGTATGTTATAGTCACCCTGGAGAGGGAGGAAACCACTTTCTTCAGTGAAAAGGAATTGGAAAAAGAGCATCCGTATCACAACCACAAAATTTTGTTCTCTACAGCCAGGAACGGCAGAAATTCCCCATCACCAGCTGGATTTAGGAAAGAAGACAGCACAGAAGAGCACAGACACATTTTTACCAGCAACCACCCAACTCCCAGGGCTGCCCTGTGGTCCAGCACCACACCAAGGGATGCAGTCCTGCTCAGGCAGGATCCACCCCAGACACACTTCTGAACTAGGAGTAAATCCAGAGTGTCCAGACCAAGGCCTCATTTCTCCACGGGAAATTTTTCCAGCTGTCTTTCCCCACAGAGCCATGCCACACAGCACAACAGTGCTCCCAACACTGTCTCCTTCACCAGAGGAGAGCAGAACAAACAGATGAGGATAATCCCTTCCCTGCTTGTTGCTGAGGAAGCAAATCTCCTTTCTGGGGAGTTTTACCAGCTTGTTTTCCAGTTGTTATAAAAATGATAATGATGGCAAATTGCCTGGGCTTGATGAGGTTTGCAGGGAGCTCCACAAGCTCCATCCAGGCTGCAGCACATCCGGGGGCAAAGGACATTTCACCTCCTGTTCATGGATAAGCAGGAAACAGGAGGAGTTGCTCCTTAAATCTGTGAGATTTGAGGGCTTTCTCGTCCTTGCAGAAAGTCACCTCAGCAGGACTTTCCTTCCTCCCTCCCTTGATGGGCTCATGGAGAAACTGCCTCCATGAAAGATAAGAATCTCAGTGAGGCCCACATTTTTGTGTTCCCCTCAAGCTTTGTTTCCACCCTCCTCAGAAGCACCGGCCTGCCCCAGCTGCCCATGGATCTGAGCAGGAGAATGTTCTATAAAGAGCCCCTAACCGGAACCTCTGCAGCCTGGGACTCTCACTAGAGGCCGGGAGCTGCCAGCACAGAGCCAAACCAGGATGAGTTACATCCCAGAGCCAGTGGATGGTGCAGAGGAAACCACTGCAGCGAAGGTGAGACACTGGGTTACCTGCACAGCCTCCTCCCTCTGCAGTGCTGGGGGAGCCCAGCAGCACAGGCATCCAGGAGCCTGCTGTGACCACCCTCCTTCTCCTCTTTTTCCACCCTCCTCCTTCTCCTCAGCCCTTTCCCCAGACTCAGACAAGGCTCAGGGCTCCTCTTGGGGCAGATACAGCCATCCAAGAAAGCAATTTCTCATTTGGCTGTGAGGGGAGAGGCACTCTGGATTGAAGCCTCCAGCTCGAGCCGTGCTGTATCTCAGATGTGGCTCCTACAGACACAAAACTAATGCCTTCTGTTTGTTCCTGCCATTCATCAGACATCCCGAAACACTTCTCAGTCATCAATGCACCCTGAGGTCCAGACTGACCCAAGTCAGTGACACACAGGGAGATGGAGCAGGCCCAGGAGGCTCCTCCACGCTCATCCCTCTGTGCTGTGCTGTGTCCGTGCTGGACAGCTCTGCCTTCCTCCACACAGCAACCACGGGCGCTCACCGGGATTCACTCCACCCAGAGGGGTCCCCAGGCAAAGCCCCAGCCCCAGCATGAGCACAGCAGGGCTTGAGCCTGTCTGGAGCTCACAGCCAGGAACCCAGCACATTGGCTTTCACAATTTCCCAGCTCATGGCAATTTGCCTGCGAGGTGCAGGACGAGTTATCAGCACTCACAGATAACCAGGCGGTTTCCTTTCGCCACAGTAAGTGCACAGAGGGATCAGAACCTTAATTGAATATCTGCTCTTCGTCATGCAGGTGTAAACCGGGGGGGTTGGTGTTGTTTTGCCTTTTTTAAATAAGGACTTCTCACGAGCTGACAGACATTAAAGTCTGCTGAGCATCTCTCGTCACTTCCAAGATGCCTCTGGACTCGGAGCAGGACAGATCCTGCAGGATGCTCCCACCCACCAGTGCCTGGGGCTGCAAATTGCAGGACAGAGCAGAGATCTTGCCTAATTAGCTAATTCTGCTAATTTAAAACATCTCAGCAAGGCATACAGTAACATGCAATTTGACCTGCCCTCACTTCAGTGAGTCATTTTGTGGATTCATTGATTGGTTTTTCAGGATGATATTGAATAAGAATGATTGAAGATGAACAGGAGGCACATTTCCTTTGGAGAGGGGATTCCCCAATAGGGCAGCACCTCCAGCTCGAGGTGTGGGGCACCCCAGGACCCTGTCAGGGACTCCCAGGGTCCTGCTGGTTTCAGCAAAATACACTGGGCTGCTGCCTTAAACACTAATGAGATTTGAGACTTTAGAGAAACAAGCGAGAATTGAGAAAAATCTCTTTTTTGATGTCTTTCTGCTGACTTGTGACATCCTTATTTCCACCTTGAGCACACATTCTGGGACTGCTTTAAATGGCAATTGTTTCACATTGTCCCTGCAGCATACAGGTGCCTCAGCAGGAAGGCTCCCACAGGAACATCAAGCACTGATGGGAGATACGGTTAATGCTGGTCAGACTGCTGGACTTTAGACAGAACTGCTACAAACCAGCCATGAGAGGCTTTCTTACTGTTATTTATCTCTCCTATCTCCAGTTTCCTCCACAACCACGTGGATAAGCTCTGGCTATTTATTTAGTGAAAGCAGCAATAAATAAATATATTCATGTAGCAGCAGCAGCAGCTGAGATGATGAAGCACATCTGCACATGCTGAAGCTCCTGCCAGGAGCTGAGTCCCTCTTGCAGCAGCTGGCAAAGGAAAAGGGAGGTTGGGGAGCAAACACAGAGCTGGTGTGCACAGCTGGAGCGTGGGCAAATCACCCAAATCACCAACTGACCTTTCAAAAAGGTGAAGGATAAAATAAGCAGGAAAAGCCAAACAGAAGGTGATAATTGGTTTATCACTAATTTATCTACAAATCATGTTTCAACTCTAAGTTATTTCTTCCAGGATGAGCACTGGACATGGGGATAATTGTTCACCAATCCCATCCCCTGATGAGGATTTTCCTTTCAGTTTCAGAGCAGAGCTAACCAACCTCATATTCCATCCATTTTTCTGGCTCTCTCCTGCCCTTGGGTACCCAAGGAACTGACTTCCACATAGCTTTGTTGGCTGTCACAATGGACATTTGCCCAAGAGCAAAAGAACACACATTTCATCAACCAGGCTTTCCCTCACCCAGAGGCAGCTGTTGATGCTTTTTAACTGCAGTTAAGTAGCAGAAAGACTGAAAAAAAACCCCACTGAAAACCCCACGAGGCAGCCTAGAGCTGGGATCATGCTGATATCATCCAGCCAAGGAGCAAATGCGAGATCCTGCACTGATAGCAGAGGCAAAACTCAGGAGCCAGCAGCTATCCAAGTGACTGCTTTCATCTGTCTCACAGTAGGCTTGGAATTTAAATCAGGTGTTCCGGCCCGCTCCAGCTCTGGAGCTGTAATTGCATCAAAGAGCATCTCACGCCTGCTGCATCAAACACCGAGCGTGAAGAGCTGCCAAAGGAAAATTAAGGTGGAATTAGAGTCGTAAACCAGCGCACATAAAAATAGCTGAGGCAAGGGCAGCTTTTCCACACTCACACCTCTCACACATCATACCTGTGTGGTGAGCAATGTCTCCAGGGGTGGAACGTTCCCTCAGGCCGCCCAGCCCATCTCCTTCCCAGCACCAGCTTTTCACATTTATTGTAATTATTTCCAGCTTCACCAACTCAGGAGAGCAACAAGAATCTGGCGCAGGTGAGAACTCCTGAGCCATCCCCCCTCTTGATTTGCCAACTGGTTCCACACAGCTGACCCTTTTTTCCTTAACATTTCGGGTGCTTCAAATTCTGATCAAGAAATACCCTTTTTTTGTGTCTGAATAGGAACATGAGACTCATGTTGGGTGATTATTTATTTTTGTATCTTTACAGAAATGTTATTTTATTCACAGATCTGTGCTAAGAAAAACCTCTCAGAGGGTCAGACCTCACTTGAATGTGTGAAAATATTCACATTGCAGGCTGTTTATCAGCCCTTGCGAAGAAAACACTTTTCTTGTGATGAATCCATCCCTCCCATATCAGCCAGGACGATTCAATGCCATTTCACTTAAATTCTTGCTGGCTTTAGAAGAAAATCCTTTTTAAAGTAAATTTCATTAATTAATTCTTCTTTCAATTTGAAGAAGAAACAACTGAAAGCCAAGAAAACAGCCACAACATCTCCTCAGGGCCCCACATCGTGAACAGGATCTGATTTATCCCATTGATTTATCCCTTTGGAAGCTCCCTGCCTGGGAGCACCGCTAGCCCGAAACAACATTTCCACGCAGCAGTCAAGGAGGAGATAAAACATTAATGACAGTCAAACAATTCCATCATTTTTAAGTGTTTTCCATTCCCAGCTGCCGCTGCTGGCAGAGGGGAGCATTTGGGGGTGTTTCCAGCTTGTTCATAGTAAATAAATCCCTTTTCTCTCCATCTGCTCTGCTGGAGGTGGCACGGTGGGTCCCCCTCTTCTCTGGAGAGCTGGAAACCCCTGAAACACGATCAAAAGCAAGGACATGATTCAGGCTGTGGGTTATAAATATTCCTACCCCAGGACCAGGCACACTGGAGGAAGGCACGGCCACATCCCCCCCAGTGGAGCCATAAATGTGCCCGTCACCCCACAGCGGTGCCAGGAGCAATGTGACAGTCTCAGAAATGTAAACATGCAAAGAAATAATTGGAGAAACTAAAACTAAACCCCTTAAATACCTCCTGGGTAGGTGCATTGCTCTGCCTCCCATTCTTGTCCACTCTCAGCCTATGCTACAGCAACGAAATATTCTGCCCATTCCACTTGGAGATTGAAGAGCAAAAAGCATTTTTCCACTTAAATGGGTAAAGGGATGGTTGGAAGAGGCCAGGATGTGCCACACATTGTGCCAGACACAGTCACCATCTCCCCGCCACCTCCATCTCCTCACTCAGCACCTCGTTCTCTCTTGGTCCCTCCACCAGACCCCGCCACGTGCCCCCTGGGAAGCCAGGGACAGGGCAGTCATTCCCACCTCCCTGAGGGGAAACCTTGGGAATCCTGGAGAAAAAAGGCTCTGGGAAGACCTTAGATCACCTTCCAGTACCTAAAGGTGCTCCTGCCTGGGGAGGGACTCTGTACAAGGGCATGGGGTGGCTGTGCCACCAGCAGAAATGGCTTTGACCCTCCCAGTAACATGGATCCTGCTGTCCTCGCCTCTGGGCAAGCTCAGGACTGCGGGTTTAGCTGAAGCACCACCATTTCCACAGGGTTCTTCCTTCAGAAGAGCCTCCCTCCATCTCCACACCACTCCTCTGATGCAAAGGGCACTGCTGGGCTCCCCACAGCCCTCAACATTTGATCAGAGCAGCCAGTGGGTTGAGGCAATTAATGTCTCGATGTGAGAGCAACTCTCACTGCTAAGTGCTCTCAGAGAGGAATAATTTCAGTAAAAATTCCAGTGCAAGAAGATTTAAGCACAAAATCTTTGAAGAACAAGGCAGAAGACCTTTATCCACCAGGATACACAGCGTTTGTGCAGCATCCCTGGGAACTGCAGGCTGCTGCATGGAAATTAAATGTCATTCTTTTTCATTGCCTCTTACAGAGATTCAGCAGAAATATAAAATTTTGAGGACATAGGTCTGATTAAAAACAACAAACTTTGAGAGCTGTAAAGTTCAAACTACATTTTTTTCCTTGCTATTCTTCACACAATAAAAAAAAAGGAGGCAGCCGAGCTCATGCAAGGGGTGGAGAGTCCTGGCGCTGTACACCAGGAGCTTCATCTCAGCAGGCTGGGAACCACAGGGACTTTCTGACACAGCAGGAAGAGGAGACCCAGACCTCCCATAAGGGATAGCAGAGAGGCAGGACCACAAACCCCATGCCAAGCACCCAGCTGGGGGCAGCAGGACAGGGGTGCCAGCTCCATCCTGGCTGTGCTTTGCCAAGGCACTTTTCCAGCACACGGTGCTTAAGCAAACATTTTTCTTTCCACTGATCCTGCACTGCCCAATCCTCACCCCACTCCCTCAAAAGGCTCCCAAGGAAAAGCAGCAGAGAGGCAGAGAGGGTTTTCCAAATGCTGGAGGGAACAGGGCTGTCCCACCCCATCACTGCCCCAGGCCCTGCTCACACATGCCCGTCCCATCTCCCTCCTCTCCCAGCTCCCACCTGCAACATGTTTGCAGGGAACTATTTTCTGCAATCTGTCTGCCACTCCAGAGCCATTAACATCCTCCCACAATTTGGGCTGTCATTTTCCCTAATGATATATTTAAAGAAAATGATACCACAGGCAAAGCATTTCTCGGTGATTATAACACATGGCAAGTAACACCACCAGGCGTGAGTCAACCCACCCTGGCTGTGTTTGTGCTCAGTGCTCCAGATGCTGTCTGCTCCTCCCGGCAGGCATTGCCAAGAGCCACAGGAACAGTAGGAGACTCCAGCCTCACATCCCATGGAGAGATGCTTCCCCCAAAACCCCACCAAGCTGGGGGTTCCTGTCCCATACCAGGCTCTCGCTGCTCCTGCAGGTGTAACCAGCCTGTAGCACTGAAGGGATGATGCCATAGGATGTAGCTCAAGGAAAGTGGGTTGGGGCTGCAGGGAATTCCTGTGTGTTTAAACCAGAGCAGGGCTGATGTAGATGTTTTAATCAACATCTATGAATTGTGCTCTTACTGGTTAGACATGGTTTAGTGGTGCTATTCAGCCACAGGTTGGACTCGATGCTCTTGGAGGTCTTTAATGGTTCTGTTCTATGACTCTGTATATTTTTCCTCCCTTTATGGCTGAGCCACCTGCACAGCAAAGCTCAGAGGCCATGCAGCACTCCCAACCCACCCAGCCTCAGAGCTGCAGGGCAAACAGGCTATTTTAAAAGTCTGATCACCAAAAATAGAGAGAAACACAGCTAGCCAAGCAGCTCCTAAGCACAGGGACATCCCAAAGACACCATTAAGACCAGCTGGGAATTCATTTATTGCCATTAAGTTGATGAACAGCTGTCTAAAACCCAGAGACAGGCAGCTGTCATATGCACATCTTGTTCCAAACTGGGTTTTCTCAAAGGCAGTTTCTCCTGAGACACTTGGAAACAGTTCCAGATTTGGTTTGTGCATCCATGCTAAAATGGTAAATCATGCATGCTTAAAATGCTAAATCCCATTTTAATAGCAGTGGCTGAGATGGGTCAGTGTGGAAAGCCCAGCACACCCTGTGCCTCTGATCATCCAGCCTTCTGGTTTGGTTCACCACCTGCAGCCCCACATGTTCCTTTCTCTCGCAGGTCTCTGCTGGTGGCATTCGTGCTGAAATCAAGACACTGGGCTCGGCCAGCTGAGGTTTGTTATTGCACTGCCATGAGCAGACTTTCAGCCTCCGGTTGTTTGCCCATTGATGGCACTGAACAGCCAAACTCCGGAGCACCAAGTCAGAAAGTGATGAAATAAAAACAGGGGTGACATTCCAGTGCAAATAAATAAGTTAAATAATGGAAATGTACTTTTCTTGGCCTGTTTTCGGTTGATGTTGTGAGGTTCCAGCAGTTCCAGCAAGGTGGATCACTGCACCAAGCACTGCCCAGCATCTGCTGAGCACCGAGTCGTTCTGTAGCTTCTCATAACCCCAGATGACAGGCACATGCTTGGGTGAAAACCCCTCAACTTTGATTAGAAAAGAGGAAAAACACTTCCATTTCCTCCTGGCATTCTTCACTGAAAGGCACATTTCAACTGCTGAGCTTGTGAGGAGCAGCTTGAGGAGGTGACAAAGTATGTCAGGAGCAAATCTGGCTGCACCCAGCCTGCCTGAGAGTCACCACAGGGTGCAGGGAGCTGCAAGCTGGAAATATCACCATATGCAATTTCCCAGATGGGAACAGTAAAGGAGATAACTTCCTTTAGACCCAAAAATCTGCCAGCAATTTGGGCTGCCGCGTCTTACACAATGGAAAAGTGTGGATGAGGATGTGTCCATCGCTACCCATCAGCAGGGATTTTTCTCTCTGCATCAGGCACTTCCCTGGCCAGGAGGGCAGCTGGGGAGGTCCAGGGGGACACAGAAGTGCCTGGAAGCAAATGAACATCAGCAGGGAACAAAGGCAAACATCCCTTTGCAGATACCCACAGCAGCTCACGGAGGTGATTCCCACAGGAGGTTGCAAAGAAACTGGCAGCTAAGGAGGGGAGAACATGGGAATTAGAAACTTCCAGTTGCTTCCAAGAAAGATCTTGCTCAGCAGAGGTGGGGACATGGGATAGGCTGCCATCCCTGCCTCAGGGTAGAGCTATCTCTAGAGAGAAAAAAGTAATGGAAGTGGTTAAAATTCAATTTAGAACATTGTACCAATGAAACCAACACAGCGAGTCACTTCTGCCTGTTTTCCAGCACAGCTTCAAGCAGACTTCCCTGTGATTAATTTTCCCTTCTGTTGCCTTGGCAAGTTTGGGGAGACACATTGTCAGCAAAATCTGGGAAGAGACCCGCCCCCCCCCGGCTCCCATCCAGCACAGATGGAGGAGGCTCTGCACCACCTCTGTGCCCACCTGCCACCCACACTGCAGAAATCACCACGTCCAGATGATCCAAAGAGTGCTTTTTTCCCCCTGTGCCCCTCACG
Organism: Eulacestoma nigropectus; assembly: GCA_013397775.1. Lineage (NCBI taxonomy): Eukaryota > Metazoa > Chordata > Aves > Passeriformes > Eulacestoma > Eulacestoma nigropectus. The sequence goes on from VZTE01004705.1 coordinate 317,341, forward strand.
GCATTGGGGAGAACAACACTTCACTCGAGGCTTTCCTGCACTCCCCTTCCCATGAACCTGCCAAATTCATAATTACTGAAGGGGTGGCAGTGAACCCTCTGGCTGTCAGCACACTGAGTGTTTGCCCTTCTCCAGGATTAATTTCTAATAGGCAAGTAATTTAGAAATAGCAGAAGTGGGGGGTGTGCAATTCGGAGCAGTGTGTCACTAAATAACCAGCTCGTCACCAGGTGGATTCCAACCAAATCTCAGCAATTTAACTTGCAAAACACGGGCTGCAGCTCTGGAAGGAAAGGAAATGTCTCCTGTTGTCTGAAACACCGCGTTTGTCTCTCTCGCCAGGAGATGCTGTTGAGAGTCACTCCCATTGCAGAGGAATTATTATTGCTAAACACTGTCTTCTGCTATTTTGGGAAGAAAAAGCAGGATTTCCATAGGACTCTGCAGTTGCACCGTAGTTCTTCACTGCTTTGTTTAGGAATGTCAGTAATTGGGGCTGGGTTGGGCAGTGTGAATGGGGTTTGCATCAGGCAATGCTGCTCAGGGTCTCCAAAAACCGGGATGCTGGGTCCCCAGGGGCTTGGAAGGGGAAGCAGTGGGAAGGGAGCTGCAGATCCCCAGAGATAGATCAAAACACGCAGATTTCATGTGGAGAGCAGGGAGCTTGAAGGGGTTTCCCTCTTTTTCCATACTATTTTCAGGAAACAAAATGCCATGACAAAGAAAACACAGGAAGCAAGCATGGAGAGGCACAGCACTAAATGGGTCAGCTCTGCCCTCCCAGGGAGATCCATCTCTGGGCATGGCTGGAGAGATGAGAAGGTCTTTTTTGGGGCAGGAATTTCACAAACACACAGTTACACCATTGCTGACTTCACACCCACCACAGCTCCACTGCAAAGTAAAATCCTGGCCAGAATCTAAGCTTCACCCCAAAACCTCATCTCCCACCAGGATCACAGCACCACACATCCCCCATGGAACCCAGGGGTGGTGCTGCTGCTGCTGAGAGCAGCACAGGCAGGTTTGGAGCATGTTAATAAGGCATGAGACAGCTGATCTGCATCTCTGCAGCCTTGTTTGGATCAACATAAATAATACACACCGAGTTTATGCTGATAAGTATGTGCCTGCACCTCCACGTGAGTCTGTAATGCTCCATCTCCCCTCAGATTCCCTCCATCCAGCTGGCTGAGAGACAAAGCCAAGCTCCCAATGACCTCCAGAAGCAGCAGAGTCCACTTTATTAGGGGATAAGGAAAGCACGTGCCATGGAGATGAACAGCAGGAGTCAAGGGCTCCCAGTGCCTGGTCAGGGACCTCAGGGGTCACCCTGGTGGCTGCTGGCTCAGCAAAGAGCCACTTCTTCACCAGGGCCTGGTATCTTGCACAGCAGCACACACAGGATCACAGCCACCTCCAAGGGGAAAAAACTCCACGTGCTTTCACCTTCCACACATTCTCGCTTCTTCTCTTCCTGTGGAAAGGATAGAAAGAAAAAAATAGATAATGGAAAATAGACATGGAAAGATTTTCTTATCAACATTCCAAGCCAGCCACAGTGCTGCTATAAAGACTGTACAACATCCCGGAGTAAGAATTCTGTAAACCCTCCTCTTTGGTACCCCTCATTTCTGTCTCCAGGTGGACAGGTTTAAGGCTGGGATAGTCCAAGCAGCACCTTTTCCCATCTAATGGGAAGAGCTGTAAAGCCAGACCCCTCTTTATTGCAGGAGATCCTCTTCAGAGCTAATAAATGCCTTCCAACCTCAACCCCACTGTGAATATTTTACTGCCACTTAAACCCTTTCTTAGCCCTGATTTTGTTGCTGGCACGGGGTTCAGCCAGCTTTGGATAATCACCAGGCGAGTGACGTGTTCTGCTCTCCTTTTTGTGTGCGAGGTTGGCTACAGCAGTAACACCATGTCGCTGTCACGCCTGATGCAGACAGGTTTGCTGCAAGTGCCTCCCCACAGAGCTCTGCCAGGGCAGCTCATTTCTAATGCTTCCCGTCCTCGCCGCTCCCTGGGGACGCAGGGCAGCTTTCAGAGCCGACACGGCTGGCGGGGTGGAATTAAATCCCTGCCTCCAGGAGCCCCTTCCCTGCTATGCCAGGATCAGGTGGAATAATATCTTTTGACTTTGATATCCTTGGCTTTGAGGATACCCATTACCAGAGCCATCTGCCTGCTGCAATCTCTGTTGCTGTGCAGAACAGGACACCTTGACCTCACCTCCAACACCCACCTCCTGACCTCTGAGCTCGCACTCCACTGCTAGAGCCACATTTCCACCCAAATATGCCATTACAGCCACGAAGATCAGATGGTAAGGAGGGGGGAAAAAAATTCAATTCCCCTGAATATTTAATATTAATTGAGGAAGTGGATGGGAAAGTCGGGTACACTCTGCACAAACACTTAATATGCCAGATGGGCTGGAGTAATTCTAAGCAGTGGTTTAGTAAATGTCTTAAGAAGAAAATGAACACAGGCACAGAGCTGCATAAGTGGCATCCAATAAATACTTCAATCACTGAGCATTAAAGACCAGAATAAAGGCTATTTACAAAATTTCAGTAGGTAAAAAAACCCACTGTGATTTTAATGAGATACGAGGGCTAATTAGTAACTGGTACTTCACAAGACAGCAACAGCTGATGAAAAAAGTAGAAAGCATCCATTTGAAATCTTCACTTCTATGCAACTGCATTTTTTTTTTTTACAGCATTTTTCCTGAACAGTTTCCACCAGAAAAACTGGCAGGCAGATGGTGTTTATTAACTGCAATGGTGGCAGGGAAAATGGCAAAATTTAGGCCTTCCATCCATGCCCGTCCTCAGCACCCTCCTGACCAGCAAGGACAGGCAGGGACAAAGAGGGAAGTTCCCACAGCCCCCTGGGCAAACTCATCCTTTCCACGGAAAAAAGCAAATGTGGACTGACAGCTCTAATCTAGAGACACATTTCTTCTTCCCGTGGTAGACAACCTGCTTTTCACAGCCTTCACTTCCTTTGAAGCTCAGAGGAAGAAATGTCAGGTGTCAGAGGGCTTAAGTGGGTGCTAAGAAACCTGTGTTTCCAGTCAAATGGGTTTCTTGCCATTTCACATCACTTTCTACATTCATCTGTGCAAACAACAGTTGTATCCTCATTACTATTTTGAACCATGCTGTTGCCATGCTGAAATGTCACCCCATGGCAGTGGCAGTGCTCCTTGCTAAAGTGAAGCCACCCTTGGCACCAGGAGATGATGCTTATCCTGCTCTTACTTTATAAAAAGCCCCTGAGAGGGAAAAATAATTCCAAAAGGCTACCATCCATCAGCATCTCTTTCCCAGGTATTTCTTGAAGCAAACACTTGAGCATCCTCTTTTCAGGGGGTCCTGTCCTCACCATACTGACCCCTGGGAAAACCTCGCGCTCTTCCCTCACCGTGGGTCACCCCAGGCTGTCCCAGCATTGCAGGGCACCACCGAGGTCACTGAAAAACCCCCCAGAGAAACAGCAGGAGGCAAAATCCCAGAAAAACCCTCTGGGAAACAAACGAGCCACCTAAATTAGGAGAACAAAAGCTGCAAAAGCTGTCACTTAGGCAAACTTGTGATCCAACCCCCTGAGTCACAGCAGCAGAGCCTGGAAAGCAGAGCAGGCTCTGCCTTGGCAGCTCTTCCCTTCTGTCCCATTGACTTCCCAATATCCTGACAAAGCCCTGGGAGATTCACACCCATCCCTCCTACCCTTCTCCCCAGAAATGGGTACTGGCAGCAGGCAAGGCATGTTTTCACAGGGCTGAATCACTACCTGCACCCTTCCCACACACCCACTGATACCCAGCATCACCCAGCTCCTCCCCAACGCTGTGCCATGATGCTACAGGAAAGATGTTCCACCAGCATGAGCAGCTGCCCACCCACATCATCTCTCTTTGAATATTGCCATTTCCAGCTGACAGATGCCTATTATTAATTATTAATTCCAGCACATAGCAAAGTTATTCAGTAAGCCCCAGGATTTGTGTTGGCGCCATTAGAAAGAACTAACAAGGCAGAACTGCAAAGACACGGGAAAGTTTGAAGGGAGAAAAACATTTGGTTCCAGGGAATGCCCATGGGGTGTCAGCATTTCTGGGAGTTGAGCAGGGTGGAACATAATCCTTCAAGAAAAGGTTAAAATTAACATCCTGATTAAGTTGCAGCTCACAGAAACCAGCTTATAGAAACAGGGCAAACAGGAGGATTGGAGTAGGAAGGACTCCCAGGGAGGGTTTGGGTGCAAAGGTTACACGTCTCTAATCTCCAGCCTCTTCCATGATGAAAACTACAGCAGCACCCAGCTGACAGCAGTCCTGGATCCCCAGCCAGCTGGCATCATCCAAGCTGGAAAATACAGAAGGAAAAATGCTCTAGAGCAGATGGGAGCAGAGGAACATGTAACATGATGTTACTCCACTTGTGGAGGCTTTGCTCTTCAGAAGCCTTTTACATTTACTTCTAATGGGGCGATTTTTGAGTCGGGTTCTACAGCAAATCTGTCCTGAGTTGTGTCATACTTCAGGACTGCAAATTCCCTCAGATGGGGACAGTCCTGGCCTTGCTCTGTGTCCATATGGAGCAAAGCATCTCACCTTGCCTGAGAGCAGGGCTCCAAGGGTCTGCTCAAAGCCTTCATCATCATCCCACGCATTACCCTGCCTCGCACGTGGGGATGAGCTCAGCACAGGATGATACATCAGTGCCATTAAAGTCTCATCTCCTCGGATTAATTGCCCTCATGAACTTCGGGAGATTTGTAGAAAACAAATATGACTTCAGCAGAACTAAATCACCTCCTTCGGTGGGACATCAATTACAGAAAATGCCATCCCAGAGTCTGCAGGGATCGCTCAGCCCAAACCCTAACAAGGGACCATTAGAGATTTTGAGCAGGGATCACTATGGGATGTGTAATACTGCTTTACAAACTATTTACTTGGGATATTCTAGCAAGGAGCAATTCTTCAGTGGCATTCATGAGCGGAACACAGAACAGGGATGCTGCCTGGGAGGGAGGAGGACCTGGGGGAGACAGAAAGGAATAAAGAGAAGGAGAAATGCTTCAGAGCTGAGCACAGTTATCTGTGATGGAAGTAATTAGCACAGGGTTATGATTATCATAGCGAACACATCAGTGGGGATCCTTCCACAAAAACACTCAAGGGCGCACAGTGAAATTTAATAGCAAGTTGCAGTGTGGAGAAAAAACATAGAGGCCAGGGAAGAACTGCCAGATATTAAATAAGCCTGTGGAAACAGCATGAAGGGCTCTGTAGTAAATCCTGGAGCAAAACACACACAGCAAGAATGAAAAATAAGATCAAGAAAGAAAAAATCTGTTTCAGCCTACTTTTTCTGGACCAAAAGGACAGGCACTTGAAGAAGAAAGAAAAAGCCACCTCGAAGCCTCTGCCACATCTCCCCTTGTCTAGGCACCTGCGCTCTGCATGCAAAGCAGGAGCAGCGCCTTTGGCAGAGATCTGACTTGCATTTCCCACCCCTGTTTGCGGAGACAGGGCCGATGACGCACTCTGCAGCCAGGGGGAGGATCAGGGCTGGCTTCACCTTCTTCTGCACAGACACACTCTGCAACCACCCCAGTGGTTATAGGAACTTTTGTGGGTCTCCAAAGAAAGCCTTGCTCAGCAGTGAGAGGTCCTGAGCCCCGTGGTTTTGGCTCTGGCTCTGCCATGACAGACAGGGAGAGGAACCAGCACCGTACCTGGGGAATAACACAACACATCCCCAAGAATACATCTTCCCCCTGCAAGCTGGGCTACAAAGGTGGATGGTGCCAACAAGAAATCTGGGAGGTTAATGGGTCACTGGTGACTCTCAGAGTTGGCTTGTCCCAAACCACACATCCTCTGAGTGCCAAGTCTCCCTGGCCAGGCCTAAGTGCAGCCAGAGCAGATCTTCACCTCCTCTCAGGGCAGTGTGAGTACCTGTCCAGCTCCTTTTTCCAAATTTATCCTACTCCTAGCAGCCAGAATTAACTGACTCCATCAAGCAGCCTCCACAATGGAGGTTTCCTCTTCCATTCACTGTTTTTAAGAGCAATGCAAGTTGCCATTTATTTGTTGGGAAAATAAGTTGGTTTAGCTTCCTCCCCTGTCATTAGCGGGCATCACATTAAGACCACAGCAAATCACTGAGGAGAAGAAGAAACACTTGGGCTAATCAGATTTAAAGAGTTGACAGCACAGTGCCTCAAATTGAGTTAGAGCAGCAAGTAATGGATGGCACTCACTGCTTGATGGAAAACACCAGCATCCCTCTGGCTACAGAATTTTCTCACCAACCAAATGCAAATTCCCCTCAACAGCACCACAAATGCCTGCACACCTCCGTGAGAGTTTGGGTTAAATAAGACTTAACACCGAGGCATGAGCTGGCAGCAAACACAGGTCACCCTTGAGTGACAGGAGGGGTCTGCAGGGCTGCTGAGGCCAGAGCTTGTGTCCTGCAAGCACAGCCAAGGACAGGAGGGGCGAGAGAGCAGGGAGTGAAAACATTTAACAAGAGTCCCACACGGGTTCAGATTTCCCCACAATTTTAGCACCATGCCCTCCCCACACCTCAGACACCTCCCTGGAGATGAATCTGTGCTCCTCATGGCTCCTTGCAATCAGCTGGTGGGAGAAAGGAGAGCACCACCTCTGATCTCAGCAATCCCCCATCCCTGAGGCTCCCCAGCATCCCAGCCATGCTCCTCTGCCCTTGGGAAGCAAATGAGGGGGTGGCAAAGGACCACGCTGGGCTGTGACAGACAGCAGCAGCCTCGGTACCTCGCAGGGATAAATCAAGGCACTGCTTCTCCACCCCTGTAACAACACTAACGAGGTGGGGAAATTGCAGATGGAAAAATAAAGCAGTCTTAAGAGGGCAAGAGCTGGCTGAGCCTTCACACAAACCCAGGACATTACAAAGTCCAGCATCAACAACTTGATGAACTGAGGTCCGTGAAATAAGAAAAAATCTCCTGCCTCAGGCCTTTGTTATTTCACACACTCCCTTGCCATCGACTCCTACCTGTCCCCTTCCCAAAGCAGCTGTGAATCCCAGTTACCTGCCCAGACCATCCAGCCACCTCCCTCCAGTCTCTCTGGGACAGAACTGCCTGGTGCTGCCCAATAACAAGCACCTTTTAATGCAGCAGGGAAAGCCATAACAAGCCCCTGGCACTGGAAACTGAAGGGAAATAAAATAGGAGCCAGACACAAGACAGGTTTTAATTGCCAGGGTGACTTCCAAACTTAACAAGGTCATTCAGGGGTTTGCTATCATGCAGCACTCAATCTTGAAGCTAAGATGAAGCATTTGCAGGAGCTCAGGTGGGACTGTGTGTTTTCAGAATTATGGGGAATTCTTTACACCTCATTGGAGGTCGGAGTAAATAACCAAAGTGATCCCTCCAGCTCCAAAGGCAGTGAGCTCCCCGTAGCAACCGAGTCTCTCAGAGCACAGAACTCCACAAAATTAAACCAGAGCAAGGGCTCCCGAACAGAAGTGCTTTAATCTGGTGCAATCAAACACAAACTGCCCTTCCATGTATATCTGCAGCCTGCCCACGTAACCCCCAGCACTGATTTATCACTCTTGGTAGATCAGAGCAGAGGAAGCACAAAGCCCCACACAGCCCACCTTGGCTTGCAGACTGCACATAATAAAAGCTAAAAGATGTGGCCAGCTGCATTCAGCATCCTGAATAAAGGCAGACATGCAATATGGGACTTGCTTTCCAACAGGAAAGTTACCAGGAACATAAAGGAGCACACAAGTACCCCCAGGCCAGCTGCCTGGCAGGGCAGGTACAGGTATTTTGGCTGATGAAGTCCAACCCAGCACTATTCAAAACTGCCAGACCTTGGAGCACCTTCCAGCGCCTAAAGGGGTTCCAAGAGCACTGGAGAGGGACCTGGGACAAGGGCATGGAATGACAGGACAAGAGGGAATGGCTTCCCACTGACAGAGGGCAGGGTTAGATGGGATACTGGGAAGAAATTCTTCCCTGTGAGGGTGGTGATTTGTCCAGTTAATTCTTTATGTAACCTCCCAGTCACTTGGGGACACAAGACTTGCCCAGTCCAGCTCAGTAATATAATTTCATTTGTTTCCTTTATCCAGGGCCTGTAAGCACATTTTATACATTAACCTGAAACTTTCAGCAGCACAATTAATTCAGCAGGCAAGGCAATTCATGGGGCAGCTCTTACTGAAAGACTTGCAATATGAGCTAATAAAATAAACAACAACATATGGGATTGCAGGGTGGATCAGCAGAATGTAATTGAGTGGACTGGAAACTGGCCAGGATAGTAAAATTAATTATTCTATTTTCTTTTGATGACCAGGGGTGGTCTGGGCTTTGCACCCCACCAGCTCCACGTATAAGGTAAGGGACAATCCCCACTTTTTGAGAGCACAGCAAGCCCAGCTGACAAGGGGGAATGGCATCAAACCTGACAAAGGGCAGGATTAAATTGGATATTAGGGAGAAATTCTTCCCTGTGAGGGTGGTGAGGCTCTGGCCCAGGGTGCCCAGAGAAGCTGTGGCTGCCCCATCCCTGAAAGTGTCCAAGGCCAAGTTAGATGGGGCTTGGAGCAACCTGGGATAGTGGAAGGCATCCCTGCCCACGGCAGGGGTTGGAATGAGATGATCTTTAAGGTCCTGTCCAACCCAAACCACTCTGGGATTGTGTGGTTCAGCACAAAGGGACCCCACTGAGCACCACTCCACACACAGGCTGAGTTCTACTTGGTCAACTGCCCACACGAAAAAAAAATCTCACCTGGATTCCCATCTTGGCCCAGTCTCTTACCGGTGACACTCCTGCAAAGGGCAGAGCATCACCTTTTAACCCCATCCCCCTAAAGCATCACAAGCAAAGGACCCAAACATTTTGTACATACAGCAGCCAGAGCAGCTGGGTGCAGCTCTCCGCTGGGCTCTCTGGAAAGCAGAGAATAGGATTTGTAACTGCTGGTTCAGGTGCTGGCATTCCCATTTTTGCCAGTTCTTGCAGACTCAGGCTCCTGTAATAATCTCTGCAGTTCAGGGCAGCCCAACCACTGGGCCCAGCCTCAGGAGCTGCACCTGGACCAGCTCCTCCTAAGCTGCCCACTAAAGCCTCCATCAAAGCATCCCGGGATGTCCTCCAGCATCTCCTGGGCTTAGGCCCAGACTCACCCAAAAAACTCCCTGAGTGATCACAGTTCCAGTTCCTTCTCCACACCAAAATAAGTCCCAGGAGAGCCAGTATCAAAGCTGCTACCTGCTCTGCTCAGAAGAGACCCACACCCTCCCAAACCAGCTCCTGTATCCCATGTGGCCTTTATTAAGGGGCAGCTGGTGCCTGATTGGGCTTCTGCAGCCTCACAGCTGCACCTGACCTCACCTGAGACCTGGGGCTGATTAGTCCTTAAAAGATCTTTCCCTTCCAACATCCCACCACGAGCCTCACTTTCCCTGCCCCAGAGCGATGCTGAACCATGCTGCAGCAGATTTCCCCCAGCCCTTTCCCCTTCTTCCATCACCCTGCACAGCAAACTCTTCCCAGAGCTCCATCCTGACCCAAAACTCTCCCTACTCCTCCCAGCCCTTCTCTGATCAGCCGCAATAATTGCATCAGATTGTCCTGTGAGGAGGGAGGGGGAAGCAAACTACCCAAGCTGCATCTCAGGAGGCCAAAATGCTCAGAAACGGCTGTTTCTGTGGGAAATAAAGAGCTGGGAAGAGCAGTGAGGTCATGATGAAAGACAGAGCTAGGGAAAGCAAAGCTCTCCTTGACTTCTGCCTCTAGAGAGCATTGTTGCATTTTCTTCCCAGCAAGAGACAGGAACAGAGGCATCTCCAAGCCGAGGACTTGAAACGCTGCAGTGGTACATGGCAATCTCACATTAACCCCCTGAACATCTCTGCTGTGAGCTGTGAGGATGAACAAAGCCTCACAGAGGAGGGCACTGGAGTTTTGGATCCAACTCGCCTTCCATCAGACGCTCTTTGCTGGCTCACAGCAGAAATTCTGAGGAAGGGGCAACTGTTCTTTCTCAAAGGTGTGAAACAGCTCCTCAGCACCCCAGGGTGTGGGCAGAGAAGCCTGGGGAAGCCTCTGAAGTGGCTGGCAGAGGGAGGAGGAAGGAAAGCCCCTTCACGCACATGCGATGCTCACCCAGGCTCTGTGTGGACGCAGCCCTTGCACAGCACCGAGAAACAGCCCCGGGTGAGACTGATGATGAGTCCAGTGGTGTTGCTCACCCTCTGCTCACGTCCCAGAGACTGGCTGCTCACCCCCTGCCCGTGTCCTGCCCATGCCCATGCCCTGCCTGCAGCACCAAGCCTCCTGCACCTTTTCCACGGGACACAACAGCCTCTTCTCCTTTCCACTTGCTCTTTCCCATCCACTCATTCCTCATCCCTCCACTGCCCGCTCCCTGCTAAGCTGAATTCATTATCCAAAATCAATTAAAATATATTTTTGAAGGAGCATCATTGCTGTTATGGAGAGAGAGGTTATTACGGGTCCAATTTGCTGTGGATGGAACAATTACTTTCTCCCACACAGTGTGAGTCAGGCTGCAGCTCCCAAGGCTCGGACTGCGGAGGCGCAGAGGTGTCTGGTGGGAGCTGAAGGGTGATCTGGTTAAGCTGATAGGCTGATAAGAGGGCAGCAGAAATTTGTGGGAACACTCTGTAATGAGCTGAATTCACTGCTCTGGCAGAGCATTTCTTCCAGCGTTATCTCCTCCACAGCAGGAGCAGGTCACAGCTTCCCCTGCAGGGCAGGAGAGAGGGAGCGATGGAGCAGGACCAGCGCCGGGACAGGATGGGACCAGAGGGGCAAGGGCAAGGGGAAGCATGCAAAGAGTAAAGTAAAAACTCTATTTTGTACTAGCTTAGCTTCTGCAAAGGCGTTTGGGATACTCCATCTGCAGCTCCAGCATGTCTCGGGGAGGACAAGAGCTTCATCTCCTCCCGGTCACGGCCACCTGAGCCGATCGGAGGGACGCGGAGCTGACCCAGGTTTTGCACTCACAGCTGGCTACCTGTGAGCTGAGGGCTGAGCACAAACTGCTTGACTGCACTTAGAGGTGAGTTCAGGAAACCTACAGCAGCTCTGCTGGATGGGGAACGTCTGTGCTGAGCGTTAAAGCTGCTCCCCAAACTGTTCCCCTGAACGCTGCACTCCAGTTGCTTTCCCAGTGTGTCTCACACAGGGCAAGCCCCACTCTGATTCAGTTGTTGTAACTTCAGGGCAGAGATTTGGGGTCATCTCTCCCTCTGCCTCTTTCCCTGCCACCCTGCAGGAGAAAGGAGCTGGGATCCTTTGGGCATAGTGTGCTGGCTCCAAGAGCATCTCCCTTGGATTTCACTGCTCCAGGCGAGGGCCTGAGCCCAGCCTCCCACCAGTTCTATTGCACTGGGAGCAACTTCTTCCCCTGAAAGGGGTGAACATCCTCCAAATACCTTGTGGGGCTCCGGGAGTGGAAATTACTCGGAGCACATCTGAGTGACTCCTTTGCTGAAGTTAAATTTCAGAGAGCATCTTCCCAACCCCTGGAGAGGAGTGACCTGCAGTGAGCAGGTAATGGAAATCGACTCCCCAGAACCTCTGGATACTTGGTAAATACTCAGCTCAAATTGAGAGCTGCTGTCTCCGCACACGGCCATCCAGCAGGACACGGAGCTCACACGGAGCTCACAGGTGTCACACGGCGGCTCCTAAGTGCCTCTCCCTGCTCTTTCCCCTGCACTCTGCTGAGTGGATTTCTGTCCCAGCTGAGATCTCAGTCACTGTGCAAACCCCCACCTCGAGCAAGGAAGCCACTGTCCTCCTGCCTCCATGCAGGGGTGTCCCCCCTCCAGGATGATTGAAGGTTTGGTTCAGGGGCTCTGGGAACAGAAGAAAGGGATGGTTCTGCAGGTTTTGCTACTGGCTTTTCTTTCTTCTGGGGTTTTATTTGGTTTGTCTCCTCCCCAGAGCCCCGCTGTCTACTCCATCCCACTGTTGACACAGACGATCCCTGGTCCCAAAGATGTGGGTCCTGTCCTCAGCCTCCCCTTCCACAAATGCAGGACTCACTCACAAGCACTCTGCTCTTTGCATCACTTCACTCTTCCCCATCACAATCCTATAATGTGGTAAAGGAGTAAACACCTTTTTTTGCCCTTTCCCAGCTGCACAGTTCTTTTCCACTGAAAAAGCCCCATTTTTGGCCCGATGCTGCGAATTGACAATGCCTTCAAAGGCATGGTGCTGGGTGCTGGGGCAGCAGGGGTTTGGGACACGGCTCCTCGTGCTCCAAATGTTTTCAGTTTTTTAATCCACAAAGTGGATTAACAACCTTGGCATCCTCCAAGGTGAGAGGAGGGTCCCCAGGGTGTGCTGCCCTCAGAGGGTCTGGGTGCCAGGACTGGGGAGAGCAAACAGTTCTGCCCAGAAACCAGCCAGACCTGCAGGAGGAAAACAAGCTGCCAGCTGGGCAGGAGAAAGGACATCAAGGACCTCTTAGAGGTGGCAGAGTGAATCTCAAGGTGGAGCGTGTGCTCTTCCCAGGCCATAGGAAGTTGTGCCACTGAGCAGAGCGGAGGTGGAAGGGTGCCAGGGAGCTCACCTCTCCTTCTCCTGGGGGCTCTGGAGCTGGGAGCTGTCAATCCATCCAGAACATGAGCATCCAGGAGCCTGTGTGTCCCTCTGACAGGTTGACAGCACCCTGTGCCCAGGACACCTGTAAGACTTTCCTGGGGCTTTCCTACCCCACTCACCCTGGGCCCTGTGCACCCTGCTCATGCCCCCGCTCCAGGCAGATCCCAGCAGGCAGCAAAGGGCTCTGATGTGAACAAAACCACCCAGCCTCTCCCCAGCAGAGCTGGAAACACAAGCAAGGCCCTCCAATACCCTCCAGGAATGACATCAGGGCATTCCTGTGCTTGTCCGTGCTGCATCAGGAGCAGGGATGTGGGACACGAAGGGACAGTGGTCTTGCACAAGCCAGCCCAGCCACACGGCTCACCCGCTCCTGAAGGCATTAACTATTCCTTGCTTCGCCCTCAAAATGAAAGGCATTGCCTCAGTAGCACTGGAAAGGCTCTGGAAAACCAATAAACTTGTCAGAGGAGACAGGCTCTGAGTCAGAGACCTCGCAGGAGGGAGGCAGGGGGATGGACGATGCCAGCAGTGAAAAAGAGATCCTGCGAGCCAAGGTCTGGGATGGCAGAGGGCTGACAACAGCAGAGCAACCCCCAGACCCAAATCCATGGGGATTCTCCCTGCAGGAAATCACCATTTCTCAAAATCCACGAGCGATCATTCAGAGGCACTTCACCCTGCAGAAAAGCTTCCAAAAAATCACCCTGGTTGGGGGGAGCCCATCACCATCACCTCAGCCTCTGCCCGCAGCAGCCCAGACCAAACACACCCAATGAAGCTGTGTCTGTACAGAAATCAGAGCACAGCCCAGGTGATGCAGTGGGGGTTTTTTGTATGCTTTATGAATAAAGGAAGCCAGAAAACCAGCCTAGACTACAAATCACCTGGCCACGCACTACAAAAAAGTTATTTTCAGCCAGGAACTGGAAGACATTTCCCTTGTTCAATTGCTCTCTGGTCAGTACTCAAAGCTTCGTGGCCCCTGCGGGTAGAACAGAAGTCGGAGAGCGAAGCCTTTGTCCTGTGGCTCCTCTGGAAGCTGGGCTCAGCGGGACAGCCTTCCCCGGCACTCACAAGGTTTTGGCAAGAGCTCGGTTTTCACACCCACTCAAGCAAAAGTGTATTTTCTAGCAAAGGAAAGTATGTCAGGGCATTGATTTCTTGGGCAACTGCACCGCAGAATGGATGGAGCTAAACTCAGCAATGCGTTAGGCTGTTGGCTGCAGACCAAACACCTAGTAAAAACGCTTTATAACCAAATTTTTTTGTTATTTTTTCTGGTGCACTTGGAGAACAGGCTGCCTGCTCTTAGGCCTTCCCTTCTGTTCTTGGCTTCCCCATCCAAATAAGAGGGTGGTATCACCCGGGGTCCCTCAGCATCAGTTCATGGGGGGATGCTTCCATTGAAAATTAGGCAAATAGGAGACAAAAAAACAAAACTATATTAAAAATGGTATTCACAACCAGTGGGAAGGAAGAAATGATCCCCAGAGGTACAGCCCGGCTTGCCCAACATCCAAAGGAGAGAGGACATCAGCATCCCAGCAGTGCGGAGCCTGAGGGAGGCTGAGCTGCAGGAACGGGCGGAGGCACCAGGACGTGTCCTTTTCCTCCTCCTCCTCCTCCTCCTCCTCCTCTTCCTGGCCACGGACCTTCACAGCCGGCATGGGGTCACACCATGGTCGTTCACGAGCTGATGATCACAAGCCCTCGTCCCCCCGTGCCCAGGAGCTCCGCGCAGGAGCCTGGCAGCCGAAAGCGCTGCAGAAGGCGGCAGACGGCTGCTGACACCTTTGTCCAGAAGGATTTCCGAGCCGGCTCTCAGCAGCAGCTCTATGAATATCCAAAGAGGATAACGTCAGCCCTGGCTCTGGGAAGCAGCCGAGGATCAATAGAGAGGCATCGCATTTAATCACCCGCCTTAATAGCTTTGCGTCTGACACAAGCAGGGCATGAAAAGCGCATCCCGACCAGCGGCAGCGGCTGGGAGCGGCCAAGAGCCGGCTCCCCCTCTCAGGGAGGGCAGAGTCCTGCTAACGACAGCAGCCCCCCCTTCCACAGGGACAGCGAGGGCTGAACAACACCCCGGCCTTCATTTCACACAGTATTTCATTGGCCGTGCAGGGCTTTGCCGTGACTCCGGGGCAGGATGACGCGTGGCTGCATTCTGAGCAGGAGCACCAGGCACAGCAATGTCTGAAGCCTCCCCCAAATTTTTTCCCTCTTGCGTTTCCTGTAGCTCATGATGTCCTGGGATTTCAGATGCCTTGATGATGATCCTGGTGAGTTTTCCCTTCCGGCCTCCAAGCCCTCTCAGCAGGTTTGGCCAGATGGAGATGAGCAAGGATTGGCACTGCTTCTCCATCCATCCCACTTCGGTTTGGAAATGCTGAAAAACAGGAAGCAATTGGCTGGAGAGATTTGGCCTCCATGGGCTCCATCTGCAACCAGAGGCACCCAACATGCACCCACAGACCCGAGGAAGGCATGGGGAGGTCCCCTTTAAGCCCCCACCCTCAGCTACCCTGCTCTATAAAACCAACCCAACTGCAGCCTGCAGACTGACTGAGTTAAGGGGAGGTTTTGATTGGGTAGCAGCGAAAATTCCTTCACTGAAAGGGTTGTCCAGGACTGGAATGGGCTGCCCAGGGCTGTGGTGAAGTCACCATCCCTGGAGGGATTTAAAAGATGTGTAGGTGTGGCAGCTGGGGACATGGTTTAGTGCTGGCCTTGTCAGTGATGGTTGTACTGAACGGTCTTGGAGGGCTTTTCCAGCTTTAAAAATTCTGTGATTCTGCCACAGGTCCCGGAGGATTTGCCCAACTCCGAACTGTATCCCTGAACATCTCAGCCACCCTCCAGCCTCACAGTTAGATGATGGCCGGGTGGTCCACACACCTTGCCCATCACTGCCCACCTCCAGCTTCTGACCCTCCCCAGCTCCTCTCCCAAAATCCCAGCACAGCCCAGCACCCCTGACTTGCTCACACACACAGAGGAAACCACTTTGCTGGAAGGATAAATGAAGGTTCTTTAGGCATCACTGGAGGACCCTCCCAACAGGGAGCACTGGTATAGATGTTTTAAGACAGTCGCAATTTCTTTAGAGTATTTCTCCAAGCATACCTGGATAAATTATTCACAAAGAATAAGAGATGAACCCATCTGGGAAAAAAAAAAAAGGAGAACAGGCCATTGGGATCAGGCCAGCAGCTTTTTCCTGTAATGCTACTGCCACGTGCAATATTCCTGCTTCCTCTGTGAAAGAATACAGCAATTATTTATGCTGGTTTAATGGAAAGGGGCTTTGTCACATGAAATAACACACGAGCAGGGAATAATGAACAGGGAATAATGCTGTACCCCAGAAAAACAGGGCAGTAGGAAGGGGGAACCCACCCACCATGGCAATAATAAAGAAATCATCATCATCACAGAACCAACCCAGCTAATTTTTACTCCATTTCCATGTTAGCACTAAGAACATTTAAATTCTGTTGCCATTTTTAGAGAGGAAAACATATTTCAGTAATGTTTGTTGGAAATATCATTAGGATAACAGTCACCCCCGCAATGTTTTATTGCAGGCAGTTACTTCCATGCTGCCATTCGCAGAGATTACTCCCCAAATTACTTCTAAACATCCAAATTGCAAAGAGAAGGAGTTAGTCTAGCGCTGGGATTGATTGCTGTAGTTTCTCTTGCAAGACTAATAAGAATATATCTATCTCTTCTGCAGTGTTTTGCTTAAAGTGGTTGTGGAGCTTTTGGTGAAGGGAGGGAAATGCTTCTCCGAGGCAGCAGAGCTGCCTGCAAAGCTGTGACCCATCACCCTCTCCAGTGGAGCCAAGCACATCAAAGCAAATCAGAAGGACAACTCACTAATCTGCTCTCAAAAACCTATTTCCCGGGCATAACTGCGCTTGGAAGGCGGGAAAAACTCCTAAAAAATAAAATTTACCAAAGGCGGTTGAAGAGTGCATCTCACAGCAGTGTTAGAAAACAAACACCTGGGATTAAGGCTTCTTTAATCAACATTTACTGCAGGTTTAATAAGGTGTATTAAAAGCAGGCAGGCAAATGGTGTTTGGGAAACGACAGGAAAATAAAGTAGATAAATGCACTAATTGCAGCTTATCTGACAGCTCTGTGTTCTCCTTCACAGCTGAGACTCCAGATCGAGTATTTATACATTAGGCAGGATTGATTCTCTGGGATCAAGCAAGGCTCAGGGTGGGGTGACAGCAGCTGATGGATGGGCATGGTGTCTCACCAAATCCTGGCAGATTGCTTTGTCCAGGTACTGCAAATTGAAAAAAAGGAGGTATTTTGCAGCTGACAGCAGCTGTTTACAGCAGGGGAGACTTGATCTGCCTGGTTTTACAACGCATTTGAGCAGGACTGCTTTACACTCTGAAGCAGCAAGAGGTTTTCTGTCCATTTTTGTGTTTAGGTGGGCTCCATCCTTCTGGGAAGCTCCCACCCAAACAATCTGTATATAAAAAGTGGCACCGGGAAATCTGTATCTTAGCCACGTGCCATGAAGAAGGAAAGAGATCAAAATGGAGAATCTCCATGGGGCTGATGAGTCCAGTCCCATGGAGGTCAGGAGGCTCAGCTCTCCCTTATGAGGGCAAGTGGCAAAGCCCATCCAGCGCATCCCAGGAGTGACCATTGCCCCAGGGTCTCGGGACACACAGCCCAAGGTTTCAAAGATCCAGTGTCACATCTTCACTCATCCAGAGCTCCCCTTGTTGAGAATCCAGAGATCACATCCCTGCAGTGCAGTTTTTTTTTCCGTGGCTCCATCAATTCCAACATTATTGAGCCAGGAGAGGTCTGACCAAAGCCTGTGTCCCTGCAGGCAGCAGCCATCGTGAATTTTGGCTTTCCTGCCCAGTTTCCCACTGAGCAGCACATCTGAAGGGGCATACTAAAATCTTCCCTTCCATTTAGTGCTTATGCAAAGAAACAGCCAAATCTGGGGTGGCCTCAACTGGTTTTGCAACTTGAAGGGAAGGCCTTGGGGGGGCTTTTCCTGAGGCAAATCCCAGGCAGATAGCATCTCCCCCGACCACAGAAACCAGCTCCCTGTTGTTCTGTGCAACCACAGCATCTGCAGCCCCTTGTGCACAGTCATCAATCACGGCAGACGTGGTGGCAGGGCCCTGGCAGGGACCAGGGTGTCAAAGTTCCCCAGCTCACGCATTTCCGTACAGGGCAGGGTTTAACGAGGGGAAAAGCATCCATTGGAATCACCAGCAGCAGCCAAAGCGCTGACCCAGCAATTCAAAGAAAAGCCTTTTTTTCTTTTTCTTTTTCTTTCTTTCTTTCTTTCTTTCTTTCTTTCTTTCTTTCTTTCTTTCTTTCTTTCTTTCTTTCTTTCTTTCTTTCTTTCTTTCTTTTCTTTCTTTCTTTCTTTCATTGGGAAGAGAAGTGTGCAGAAAGAATTGGTCCCAAAGCTCATCACTGACAAGTTCCTCATGGGTGTTTCCATGGGTGCTGCTGGAAAGGAGAGAGAAATGCAGGAGTGAAATCAATTTGCTCCCCTGAGCTTTGGGCTGTGCTTGACAGCCCCTTGACAGCCACACTCACAGGTTAATTCTCCCCCTCTGCTCCTCACAGAGTGCAGTTGTTACAAACACTCTCTCCTGAGCTACCTAAACCCGGGAGAAACCTCAGAACAAGCCAGCCTTTCCTCTGTGAGTGATTTCCCCTGCAACTTGTGCCAGCATTTCAGAAAGAAATCCTTCCAGCCAGCTCCGGAGCCAGCTTCAGAGACAACAACATCCTTCTGCACTCCTGCTTTCCTTCCTCAGCCTGGAGCACGGCTCCACCCACTCCCCTGGGAACAGCAGCCAGATGCCCACAGCAGGCTGAGCACATCGGGTACGCTGGACACCACCAAGGCACTGAGCACATCAGCCCCAGCTTTTGGGTATCTCCACTCTCCGAATTAACCAAGAGAATTGCTGTGCTCCCCACTGACACTCTTCTCCTCCTAAAGCCACAGGGAGACCGTGCTGGGGGGCCTGTGGATCCCAGATGGGCAGTGGGACGTGTCCCATGGCAGAGCTGGCCGAGGCCACCTGGGACCCTCTGCACCCGTGGGACTGACCAGAGACCCAACATATCCCTCAGAGCTGGCACAGCCTGGTTGGTTGGTCCTCACTGAACCGGAGCACGGAGCTTTTCAGCTCTGCCAGCCCCACCGTGCTGCTGCCACCAAGCCACGGAGAGGAGACCAGGCCCTGCCAGGCTGAGATTCAGCTCTTCCCCTGGGAAACTGCCCCTCATTTTCAGGACTGCTAATTTCACAGTGTGTGCAAAGCAGTGTGCAGTGGAATTAACCGCAGTCCTGTGTCCACTCATGCCTGCAGTGCTGCAGAGGCAGGGATGCTCCTAAAAGAGCAGCCCAGGTAGACCTCCTGGAGCCTTCCTGCCCTCCCAAGGATTCTCCATGCCCCTGCAGACTGAGGATTTTTCTGGATTTCCAGCCCTCCTTAGTGAACCTGCTGTCACAGCCACGTTGGGGCAAGCGAGGGATGGGGCCGTGGGGATGCAGGGATGGGCAATCAGCAGGCTGGTACCCATGTGCTCCAGGCTGAGTGTGTGGCACACATGGATCAAGGCTTCCCAAGAGTGCACCAGACTCTTCCTAAAATCCTGAGATTTCAGGCACCTGAGACGCACAGGGACCCCTCCTTCCACGTGGTTTGTCCTAGGCAGCGAGTTCAGCAGGCAGTTTCTGAAGGGTTGCAGCCTGCTCTGGCGCACAGGGCATTTGAAGTCTTTATTGTACCCCGGCCTCTCTGGCTGCTGTATCCAGCCCACGCTCATGGTTTGCATAAAAGCAAAGCTCAGGCCTTGCACAGCTTTGCAGGGAATCTCCCTTTCCTATCCACCACAATTCCCAAACGCCAGCACCCAGCCCTGCTCCACATCCCCGCCTGGTCCCCAAAACCAGTTTCCTCTGCTCAGCCGCCCGGACTCTCCAGCCGGGTTCCTGGTGAGAAGAGGAGAAACCCGTTCTCCCAGGCTGTGATTTTCAACCCAGAATGATTTTCATTAACTGTCCCCAAGGCGCAGAGGGGGACAGGCCACACAGGCGCTGAGCAGCCCGGAGCTTGTTGGAGTCAGAAGAAAACGAGGCAGAGCTTTGCTTGCTAAGTTAATTTGAACCAACCGGCAGCTGGCGGAGCAGCCAGGAGAGCCTGTCCCACAGCAAGAGCCAGCATTTTCCAGGGATACCACAGAGCTGGGACGTTAGCAGGGAGGGGACAGCAAAGGGCTCAGTCAAAACGTTTGGGCACCATTATTTCGAGAGCGCTCCAGGCACATGAAGATGGGCTCTGGCACACGAGCTGGGGACGTGCCCTCACTCACACGTGCAGCTCAGCTCCAGGCAGGAACACGGGCAGGGCTGAGGGACACCGGGAGAGCCCCAGGGGTGGTTTGTGGAAAGCTTGACCCCTCCTGCAGGCAGCAGAACGTGGCATCCCACATGGGATACGGCACAGTACCCCATGTGCATCCTACCTCCAGCCTCCCCTGCTCTCATTTTATGCCCAATTAATGGAGTTCTCTTATTTTGCATAATACAATGGCTGCAATAAAGATGCAGCTACTCTGGATGGGACTTGCACTCAGGAAAAAATTGTATTCAGGACTGGTGAGACACACCTCACCAGGAGTGGATGGACATAGAGCATGGAGCGAGGCTGAAAAACCAGGGGAAGTATGAGGTGGTCAGCCTCATGTCCAGGCAGGGCTGTGGCAGGCTGGGCTCTGTCAGACAGGGCAGGTGTGAACAGCACCTGAAGAATCCTCCCAGTTGGGTTAAGCAGGCAGGAAAAGATCCCCAGAGCCACACACACAGGGCTGGGAAATAAGAGCAGGTCCCTGGGACAGAGTATCAAAGTGGGTTCGATATCATCTCCAGCACAGGAGACAGATGGAGGGTTTGGGTCTGCCAGGGCAGAGCCAAGCAAAGATGCTGGGCATCCAAGCAAGGGGAGGGATGCCTGGGGATGTTATCTGGCTGCCAGCAGGATCCACACAGTAAAATGCATCTTTCCAGCATCCCTCCTGCCTTCTTCAGCTCTGTTTCCCTGGCTCTCCTCTTTGGGCAGGAATCCATCCTCACCCCAGGCAGGTAAAACACCTGGCCCAATGCTCACTGCACAGGAGGAGGGCTCCATTACAGGGCAAGGGAAAGCAGAGCATCCCATCAGCCACCCCCGCTTGCAACACCACCAGGACACAGCCCAAATTACCTGGTTCATTCCAGCTTTCCCCCACAGGCAGTTCCAGCACGCCAAGGAAATCCCAGAGGCTGCTGCAACTGGCTCAAAACCACTGGCCCTGTCAGCTGGTTTGAATTTTCCTTGTGTTTGCAAAGGCAAAAAAAAATAGATTAAATGGCCTTTTAATCCTTATTCAGCATCGCTCTGAAGGCTTTTCCAGCTAAACTAAAATGTATCACCAATGCCTTGCTGTTTGCTTTAATAGCCCAGGGGGACTTAAAGCTGGCTCAGGCTGTGTCCAATGCCCCAGAGAGCTCAGCAAGGGCAGCCAGGCTCTGTGCACAGCCGGGAGCTCCCACAGCCCTTCCCTGGTTTATCCCCATGCCACAGACACTGTGCCCAGCTGCTGAGCCTGTGCCACCCACCAGCACCACTCCTAGCCCAAGGATGCTGCCCACATTGATGGTGGAGATGGAGAGGGTTTTGGACAAGGACAGAAAGTGACAGGATGAGGGGTTATGGCATCAAACTGGCACAGGGGAGGGTCAGGTTTGATATAAGGAAGAAATTCTTCCCTGTGAGGGTGGTGAGTCTCTGGCACAGGTTGCCCAGAGAAGTTGTGGCTGCCCCATCCCTGGAAGTGTCCAAGGCCAGGTTGGGCAGAGCTCTGAGCAACCTGGGGCAGTGGAAGGTGTCCCTGCCCATGGCAGGGGGGTGGAACAGGAGGAGCTTTAAGATCCTGTCCAACCCAAACTATTCTGTGAGTCTCTGATGAGGCTCCAGGTATCAGGACTGCTCCCAGCTCCTGCATGGCCCTGCCTTCCCTCAGGATCATGGGATGTGTACATGGCAAAGGGCAAAGGGTCTCAAAATGTGCCTGGCAGCACGGGATCAACTGGAGGCTGCAGTGGATGGATCAGCCCCATCTGCATCACGAGGAGGTGGCACGAAATCCCACAGCAGCACAGCCCATGGTCCCTTCATACGCCATCATCCCAGTGCTGGCAGGAACAGGGCAGAGCAGCCCGGTGCCAATTTACTGCCAAGGAAGGTTTAATGTGTTTGTGCAAAGCACATCATGATCAGAGCTCCTTTTGGCTTCTCTCCTGGCCCAGCATCATGGAAGGACCTGTGGCTGGCCCCTGCACCCAGGGACAGGCACATCCTCCCAAACTGCAGCAGGTCAACAGCACTCACCGAACTCAGATTATTCAGCATCTTTCTGCCAGCTGGTCTCTGTCCCTCCCCTTTTCCTCTCAGGGTTTGTCAGGTTTAATTAAAATTCCTATACTCGGCCGGTTCTTTCACTCGGGCTATTATCTGCAGTGTGCTCTGCTGCCTGCCTCGAGCCCGTCTCATTAGGAATCCACCTCTTGGTGAACGGAGCCATATTTACGAGGCAACACATGGCCAGAGTTTGAGTGTGAGTAGTTCTATTGACCCATCCCCTTGACAAGAGAAATGCCCCAAGGACCTGTTCTCGGTGTTCCTGCTACACGTCTATTTCCAGTGAAACGATGATTTGGTTCACTGCAGGAAATTACAGCCAGGAAAGAGGAGGAGGTGGAGGTGAGCCTGCCCTGCCCCAGCACTTGCTGCTGTCAGATTGCAGGTCACACTGCCCAGCACACCATGGGGACCCACGTGTGCCCACCCTGAGCACACCAAGAGTGTGGGGCTGGGTTTTAACAATCCTGAAGCCAACAAACACCCGCAGAGCTTCTCCCTTCCTCCCTCCCTGGGAAATCAGGTCTCACACGGAGGCGACACTTGATTCTGCCTTCTCTGGTCTCACACATCAAACCTCTGTGGGCTCCTCATGGAAGCAGGACTGGGGATGGTCTGCAGGGCATGACTGATGAACCCTCCAGAAGAGAGGGAAATGGAGAAAAAGAGCCACAAACAGCTTTCAGAGGAACAGCCCCTGGAAGAAAAAAGCAAACAGAGGGGCTGAGTCAGCTCCCATGGCCGTGGGCAGCTGCTCCTCCTGGGTCTGTGAGGCACCACAGTGCTGCCATGGGGCTGGGGACAGGCACAAGGTCACTCAGCCTTGCAGGCCACCAGCCCCCAGCTCTTGGAGGTGTTCAGCAGCTCATGTGGTTTCTTGAGCACACCCAAAGGGAGCCTTTCCCACAGATCTCAGCTCAACCCCACATGATTTTTTCCCCCAAGTGTTTTCATCTCAACCACTGAATGAGGAAACCTGCTCCTCACTCAACTCTGCTCTGCTGATGAAGAGTTAAAAAAAAACCTCTCAAATGCAGACTCCATGACTGAGGGGATCTGTGTTGGGTTGGCAAAGGCAGGGAGAGATGGACCCAGCAGCAAAGCAGCAAAGGTACAGTGGCAAGAGAACAACCCCAAGGCAAAGCAGCCCTGGATACACAGTGCAAACCCAGGAGACTGTCACAGCCATGGGCTTCAAAGGGCTGGTCCCAAGTCCCCAGGACACCAGCCCTCTCCTGCTGTGGGCAATGGACCAGCACAAACAGAAGCCTCAGTTCAAGCACTCTGGACATGAAGCACGTTTTGGGCCCTAATTGAAGCTCGAGCTCAGGATTCAGATATGCTCCAGATATGGAGCAATGAAGAAACACAACAGCCTTCTTCCCCTTCCTCCTTCACCTCACCACTGTCCTCAGAGGAGTGCATGTGCCAGCAGGCTCCTTCGGTCCCCCTCCCACACTCTGAGGCACCCCCAGCCCCACAGCAGCCCCCTCCCCTTCCCCTCCACACACTCTCTGCTCCCAGCAGTAGCTGCTTGCTCCTTTTGGCCATCGGCTGCTGGTTCCCACCCCGTACATTCCCTTCCATTTAGAGATATTGCCAGTCAAGAATCAGAGCTCAGATGTTTATTATTTCCAGTGTAATCCCAAGCCAAAATACGAGGCAGGGTGTTTAGTCTTTCCCTCGGCTCTCAGCGCTGGAAAATGGCAGCTGAGTCAGCACCCGGCATTCCCCATCGCGCCGCGTTCCCCACGGACAGATGGCAAACCCTTAACTCTTCCAGCAGCCCCCAGATATTTTTACTGCCTATTGCTTTTTCACCTCTGTTTATTTTTCGAGCTGAAATAAGTGGAGTGATGGGAAAAAGAAATCTCCTGCTGAGCGTTGCATCAGAGACCAGATTCCCATAAGGATTAAATTCAGTGGAAACAGCAAGGCCTTCGTTTCTTTGGCAGGGTGAACTCAGCAAGGGCTGAGCCCTGTAACACCCAGCACAGCAAAGCAAAGCTGGCTTTCTGTGCCGAGCACCTGTGGACCTTCCTTTGGCTTTTTTAGTAGAAAAAAGGTAAATGTGTCAAGATACCGTCAGAAGACCTTGTTGGTTCAGATAATCACTAAAGATGCTTCAAGCACAGAGCCAAGAAAGCTCCATCCAAACTGTTTGAGGCTTGTTTGAGTCAGTTTGCCATTGCTCAACCAGGGCATCCCGGGGAAGTGGGTGATTCCAGGCAGGCAGAACTGACCAGAGGGGCACATCAGAGCCTGCCCACGTCGTGGTGCCCTTCCCTGTCCAGAGATGGAGCAGATCCACAGCATCCCTGCAGGCCAGCACGGTGGGAACATTATAAGGATTTGGGAACATTAAGGGGATTTCCCATTCAGTGCTTTTACTGACTTCTGGCGTGGCATCACGTGACCCAAAGCCAAGTTCTTCAAAATTGGGATTGCATCACCAATTCGTGTCTCCCAGCAACTGTGCTCTGTGCTGCAAAGCAAACTGCCCAGAGCCCAGCAATTACTTTTAACCACAGGCAGGCCATGGCCATAGGATGAATTCACAGGAAAAACAAACACCTGACGCTGTTTTTGTCGTGCCATAGATGAAGCCCAGTGAAGACAGAACAAAAGTGAAGAAATCCCAGCTGGGAGGATTTGGGGAATGAAGAAAGAGCACAGATAGGCAGTGGTGAGGTTCTCTTACTCTTCCCATCCTTAAATCTTAAAGAAATCAATAAAATCTTCCTGAACAGAACCTTTCCCTGTAAGAAAACAGAAAGGATCACAGCAAGGGGTGTGTGTGCCTTTTCTGTGGCCACATTAAAACCATCCTTCATCTGGATGGCTCACCTGGATGGCTCATCTGGGAAAGGCAGCTCTTGTGAGAGCTGCAGAGAGGTCAGGGCATGGCCCGGGGGCTCGGAGGGCTGCAGGATGTCAGAGCACAGGGATGCACATCGGCACAGCAGGAGGAATCCAGGAACGAGCTGCTTTAGGAATAAGCTCCTCACATGGCAGCATAAAACTCCTGTTGACACACACCTGCCTCGCTCCTGCCAGAGAAGAACAAGGAGCTGCTTTCATCCTTCTGCGGGAGCAGGGATGAGGCTGGAGCTCAGCATCAATAAATTAATGGAAAGCCTTTGCTTTCGAGCAGAGGCACTGCAGATCTCAGGGAGCACATCGCAGCTTTCTGCTCCTGCCTAAATGAATATTCAGCTGGCAGGGAAACTGCAGGGACAGGCTCTGCCGACACCTTTCTGGGACACAGCAGCAGCTCTGACCCAGTTCTTTGGTGTCCCCTATGCAACAAGCTGGTCCAGAGCTGTCCTGCAGCACGTTTGTAGGAACAACCTCCGCTGCCCATCAAAGGGAGCAGAGCCAGGAGTCCAGCTAGCTCCTGGCATTCCTTCATGTCATCCATGCCAATGCAGCTGACAGCTCAGATCCTGGGGCAGAACTCCTCTTCCCAGCCCCACTCTGTTCACAGGTGAAGGCCCACCCCCTGCTCACTGCCCTGAAGCAGTGTCCCATTCCCAGTCCCGATTTAGTGGCCTGTTTAGGCTTATTTACCCTCTGGGGTAGCTGCACTCCTGCAGTTGCAAGAAAAAGCTGAGTCCTCTGTGCCTGGAGCCAGGGATGCTCACTGGCACTTGAAATCCCATCCCTTTGCTGGCCCACCCACCCTGGGCAGCACTGGCAGGGGTGCAGCTCAGTGCTGCCAGCAACCCGTGACAGCCCCGTGTCCCTCAGCCTGCCCGCCCAGCACTCCCAGGGACAGACGGGCAGCCTTCGAGCCACCTCCCTGACAAGAGCCTGGGGAAAAACTTCCCCCTGTCCATCCAGTGGCCTCCTCCCTGCTCCCAAGTGAGGAGTTTTCCCATTTGTGCCAGTCAGCAGGAGCTCGACTGAAATGCAGCAGCCTGATTGTCTAGTGATGGTGAGAAGAGGAGCAAAGAAAGCTGTCTGTGAGCCAAGAGCTTACAATTAAGATATAAAATGAGGAACCAACAGGGGCATACAGCCCCGGCAGATGGCAGGGACATGGGTGGGATCAAGGGGAGGCAGAGGGTGGCTGTGGGCAGGAGGGCAGCCCAGAGGGGTGAGGAAGAAAGGCAGGAGAGGCGGGAAGCAATGCCTGAAGCAGCACCCCAGTGGATGCAAGCTGGCCCACAGCGAGTTTGCTGAGGCCAAGAAAGGATATTGCAACAAGTGGAGGGAGATGTGATGAAAGAGAAGGTGTGAGTTTTAGCTTTAGGAAAGGCTTAGCAAGGTTATGCAAGCTGTTGAGGTGCCCAGGATATGAAGACGCGGGAGGAGGCAGGAGATGAAGACAGCACTCAGATTCTAGCAGCAAAGCAGCATCCTGGTATTGCTGAGCTCAGGGAATCCCTGAGCTGAGGAGAGGTTAAAAGCTCTGGTTTGGCCATGTTGTGCTTGAGACGGTGGTGAGACATTCACGAGATGTCAGAGAGCTCCTCCGAGAGATGAATTTGGACAGAGAGAGGAGAGCCCAGAGAGGGGCTGCATGCCTGAGTCATCACCATAGAGATGGTATTTGAGTGTAGCTGCAATGAGGTTACCCAGAGACACAGCGTGGAGCACGGACACGGCTCTGTGAGCTCCCGGGGCAAACCAGGCTCCCACAGCAGCCCAGCACCAGCCACCGAGGGGCAACAGGTGGCCAAAACTGGGACACGCTCCAGGCAAGGCTCAGAGCCAAAGAGCCACAGGCCTGCCTCGCCTCCAGAGGATGGCCTGGACCCTCCTCCTCAGATGTCCATCTCTTTTCTGTGCGCTGTGCGCTCTCCGGGTCCTCAAACCGTCAGACACCAAGCTCAAGCACTTCAAAGGGGACAGAGCCACACTTCTGAGTGTCACCTCTGCAAAAGAGGGGGAACCACATGCTCACACCCCACAGGAGAGCCACAAGGGCAAATCCCACAACAGTGAAGAGATGTCTGGGGTCAGGGTGAGGGGGCATGAGGGACCTCGTAGAAGGGCCAAAATGAGCTGCTGTAAAGCTCCAAGCTGTGGTCAGTCCTGGAGAGCGTGACCAGGAGGTGGCAGACTCAACTCATCCGTGGATGGGGGCTCTTCTGCAGGAGGGCCTGGCCTGGGGACAAAATAGCTCGAAATGTGCTTCTCACCCATCAGAAGGAAGCCGGAGAACTGAAGCGCTGGAGGAACAGGGAAAAAGAGAGACGGTTTGAGCTTCTTTGAAAAGCAACCACAACTTGGGAGAGACGTTTCTGCCACCAAGGCTGACGCCTGTCGGGGACACAGTCGTGCTCAACACCGGGATTATCGTGGGGACAATGGCCAGGCTGGCATTGTAGGAGATTTTCTCTCCGTTCCTGTTGCAGATAACACACAGGAATCAGTGCAGAGTGGGAACATATCTGCATTTCCAGCTGTCCCTCCCCACCCCCGGCACCCTGGTCCCTGGGAGAGCATTTGAAACATTGCAATCGCTATAATTGGAAGTAACGCTCACTTTCCAAGAGGAAACTGTGCAAAAGGTTGATTTCCTCTTTAATGCCATGTCAGAGCTGCAGCTCCAGCGGTGAGGGGATTTGCTGAGCAGCAGTCTGGATCACTAAGAAGAATTAAGAGTTTCCTCCCACTTCCGTGGGGATTACTCGCTCCAGGTGCAAGATGCCAGGTCCTAAGGTGGAGAGGAGACTGTGCTGCTCTGCCCAATCCCTCTGCAAAGAGCAGAGGCCAGAGGCACTTCCATGCTCATTATCTCATCAATATTATGCATTGCCCCCAAGGCTAATTAACACTGCTGCACACAGCACTGACTTGGGAATGCCAAAGACTTCGGGAACTTCATTGCTGGAGCTTTCAACGGAGCTGCAAGGCACAAGCAGGCTCCTTGTGATTCCATACAAGGAAATATTCACAACATACAACAAAAATAGCCTCCATCACTACACGTTATAATCACATCAGGGAGTCTCCAATCTCTGCAGCAATAAATGATGCCCTCTCTCCTCACCCACAGCACTCTGCAAACACCCATTAACCCTCCCAACACCCAAGGATGGGCTGCAGAGACTAAGGCACAGCCCTCAGCCAGCAAAAAAGCGTGGCAGGGAGTCAGCAGCAACGCCTGGACTGCAGCAACCACTTTATCTTCTCCGATAATCTCAGTAACACAAGGCAAGTTTAGTTTGCCTCGTCCTTTGCAACCTTTCTGAGACCTTAAGGCCAAAAGAAGCTGCTACATTTTCTCCCCCTTCAGAGTTATTTTTGTGCTGAGCCCAGGAACTTGTGATGGATAAAAGCACCTGCAGAAAGGTCATCAGCCGCAGCTCAGAATTTTTCAGAGATAAAGAAGCTCCCCTCGGCAGAGTGCTCTGCTGTTTCAGCCTCACAGTATTCAAAAGGTTTTCCTGGTTTCTAATTCGAACTCATCTGCATTTTGCATCCAGATGTTGATCCTTGCTAAGCCCCACAGAGCTGCCAGCTGCTGCACAACTCAAGCACCACAATCAAATCTTTTTGATAAGCTAAAGGCAAAGGGCACTTTGATCTCTCAGAAAGACACCAGACCAGTTCCTGGAAATGCTCCTTCAGCCATGAGGATGGAGCCTTGGGAATTTCTGCAGTAAACTTTCTTGCTCAGATGCCCCAGCCCCTCAAACAAACGCACCAAATAAACTCAGATTCTCCTTCCAACCACCAATGACAAAAAGGGCATTTCAGTCAGCCTCAAGATGGTTTTCTTAAGACAGAATTAGGCTCAGTTCTTTTATTTAAAAAAAGTCTTAAAAATAATATTCCCAAACTTTTTCAGACAAGTAACCAGACAACATTTTTCCACTCTTTAAATCCAGCCTGAGAAGTGAGATGTGCCATCCCTGAGTCGTTCATCACCTTTGCCCTCCTCTGTACTGCCAGAATTAGCCGTGTGTGTGTCAGCCCAAGCTGCTGATCCCTCCTGCCTCCCTAAAAAACATCTGCAGGGCTGTGAGTGGATTCTCTGGAAGCCCTGGCTCCCATACAAGGCAACTGGTCCCTGGCCAGTGAAGGGCAGCTGGAAAGGCCTGACCAAGTAAGAGATTGACTTGGCTGAGCATCATTTAATTCTCTACAGGGGGGACAAAGTACATTCAGGTCACCTAAAAAAGTGAAATATCATCTCTCACTTGTTTCCAAAGAGTGATTTCATTTCTGTCAATGTCATGCTTGTTCCCAAACAAGTAGAGAAGAAATTGTATCTGGTGGTGAGTTGAATGCCTTCCTCCTCCCACTGACTTGGGAGGGAAGAGTGCCTTGGATGGATAAACTCCTCCACCAAAACTGCAGGTACCTTCCCCATGCAGCAATCCTGAATCTCCAGTCTAGGCAGGTCCAGGCTGCTCTGCAGCAAGGCTGAGCATCAGCACCCGCCCAGGGAAGCTGTGGCTGGCCCATCCCTGGAAGTGTCCAGTGCCAGGTTGGATGGGGTTTGGAGCAACCTGGGATAGTGGAAGGTGTCCCTGCCCATGGCAGGGGGTGGAACGAGTTCAACACAAACCAACGTGTGATTCTGTGATTCCATGATCAGCATCAGCTCATCCCCATCCCCATTCCCATTCCAGTTGCCAGGCTGCAGCTGGCAGGCAGCGTGCAGGACCCTGGGGAAGCTCAGGTCACTCCACATGTGCCTGTGCGGACCTGGCCTCGTTGTGTTTGGAAAGAGAAAGGCGATGGCACACGTCAGGCAGATTAGAAGGTGACAAATAGATGGACAGGCAGGCAGACTGACTGCCTTTAAATAGTCTTCATATTTTTGCCATGATATCTGTCTGCGAGGGTTTAAATTACAAGCCTTACTTACAGCTTTGAAGGAATTTAAAATGCTTAAATCCTTGTTAAAAACTAAACTAACAAAGCTTAGCTGGATACTGCACTTTTAATCCACAATGAAAGCAGTGCATTTGATTTGAAGGGCTACAGAGCTCCTGTGGAAATGCCCTACAAACACTGAGCCCCAACTAATGACCAGCCTGCTACAGAAATGGTTTGCTGCCAGATTCAGATCCTGGCTGAGTGAGTCCATCAAAACTCCCCCATCCTTCTGAGTGAAGGATGAGGTATTGGACGTGCAGTTTGTCCTGTTTTGAGACACCTCACAAGCAGTAAATGAGATACTGAGGGCCCAGATGTTGGCAGGGATATGGGAGAAATCATTATCTGCCTCTCACCCTGGGGAGGGCAGGGAGACAGCAGCAAGTCCCAGAGTTAAATGCTTCCAGCAGGACCAGCTGCTGCAGCCCCCCAAGCACAGCAGCCACACAGCCTATGAGCTCTGCTCCCCCACACCCAGACACAAGGAGGATGTGTCAGCTGAGGCAGGTTCCCAAACCTTTGGAAAAGCCCTTTGTAGCTGATAAAGTCCCAAAGAACACCTCCAGTTCCTGTTAGTCTTTATTTATCATCCTCTTTAAGGCAGACAGACGGGTTAACTTCCACCTTCCCATACTGAGCACATCCCGCTCTTTGCAGAACTGCCCCGCTCGCAGGCAAGCCCCAAACTTTCCAGCTTTGAGCCAAAAACTGCAGCATGGCCAGAGCACGAGCAGGCCTGACAGCAGCTGTGACACTGTTGTCACCCTGCCCACCGCCTGCCCCCTCCGCTGCCTCTGGGAGAGGAAGCTCCATCCTGGCTCCTCCGGAACTGTCGTGCTCTGAGGGGGAACTACGGGAGCTGGCTCTACCAAGGAGGGTGAAAAAGGGATGGGATCCGCCCCAGCAGCAGGGGTGGCACACGGGAACATCCTCACCATGGGGACTTCCCCACCGGAGGACCACGCTCGCCGCCAGATGCGGTGCCTGTTCCCCATCCAGCCTGCAGCTGGATCTCATTGCCAGGGGAAAAGCTTCTGCCTCCTGACTATTCTGTTTATTCTGCTAAAGACCATAATCATTCTGCTGTTTGGGTTTGTTTGGGGCGGGATTTTTTTAGCAGGCTCCTATTTTTGTGAGTTCATGCGCTGCGCTCCCTCTGCTGGCTGGCTCACTTGGGCTGGCGAGAGGCTCTGGGGAAGGAATCGTGGAATCATAGAATCCCAGAATGGTTCGGGATGGAAGGGACCTTAAAGCTCATCTCATTCCAACCCCTTGCCATGGGCAAGGACACCTTCCATTAGACCAGGTTGCTCCAAGCCCTGTCCAACCCATCCTTGAAAACTTCCTGGGGAGGGGAAGGGAAGAAACAAAGCCCTGCTCTAACTGCCTGTGAAATGTCACACCATAAACCCTTCCCAGACCCTGACTCGTTAAATGTGAGTGTTAAGACCTGAGAGTGTCATTCTTGTGTCAGCTTTACTCCTCTTCTTGTGTCAGCTTCACTCCTTGTGGCCTGGGTAGGCAGAGTCTTGTCAACAAAGAGAAATGGGTGGTTTGATAAAATTCAGATGATCTTTGTTAAGGATGGAGAAACTTTCACACTTGAAAGTCACGTCAGCAAAGAGACAGGCTTGTACTGCTGATGGTTTAGAGCTGCGGTGTTCAAAGCCCCTCAGCACAAGCAATTATGCCCAGCACAAATCGTGAGCAAAAACACGAAAGCAGATCTTGAAACTCTTGACTATAGAAAATCTTGAAAATCTTTCCTCCTGAAAAGCAGGAAGCATCTCACAAGGAGAAACAAGTGAGATGCTTCTGCAAGGAGTCCTCCCAAGCCCCTCATGCTTCAGAGAGCACCCATTTCTCACACACAGAAGAGTTATCAGGAGCCTTGGAGCCGTCCTTCCCTTTCTGGAAAGCTGGTGGATAGGATTAAGCCCAGGGTCCTGCAGCATTCACAGTGCTACTTTCATCATCAGAGAAGCAGAGAAATCTTTTGATGGATGTTAACCTAAGAGCAGGGAGTTTTTCATCAACCCTATTCAGTAGGCAAGCCAAGAAACAGTGAGGGCTCTCAAAATTAGCCAAATAAAAGGCAAGACACCCCCCTGTATAGATACTTTCTTGCTAAAACTATTAATAAACATTGTACATTGCGTCAATCTCTGAAGGTCAAAGCAATCTTTTCCCTAGTGGAAGCTCTTAATGGAGGTTTTTGAGCTGCATTTTATGCCTAAATGTCCTTCTTTAATGAGTGCAATTTTACATCTGCTCAGGTAAAGCGCCTTGTTGTACATTGGCTTTCCTTCCGTGGTTTTATTACACCTATTTGGCTGATGATGCCCTGCCAAAAGAAATGAAAGATGCTGGGAAATAAAAATGGAGTTCCTGAAAGTGTTTGTCTTCATAATAAATTTAAAAAAAAACCTAAACAAAAACAGACTTATAAAGCAGCATGCTTCAGTACCCGTTCACGGAGATTTCATTGTACACCTTTTCTTCATATAAAAAGGCATTTAAACATTAAAAGAAAGGAATGATTCTGCTAGACAAGCTGTGACACGAAAAGGGAAAACAAGGTGTCTGTGAACAGCCTCTGGCTCCGAGGCCCTGAGGGCTCCCTGCACTGCCCTGAAGCAAAGGAGGGGAGTGGGGGAGTGTGGATGGGAGCAGAGGGATAACCCTGACAGAAAACACCTCTCTGGGGCTGGGGCAGCTGGGACCTGCTCCACCCTGTGCTGGGCTGGCCAGGAGGTGATAGTCCTGTGTTCCTCCATCTGTGATTTCTCCCAAGCCTTCCTGGGGAAAAGAATTACAAAAGATCATTTAAAACATCTATATCTATACAAATATATTTAAGGTCTGTTTCTTCAGCATCCATGAGAAATGTGGTGTTTGAACACAGTCATCTGCTCTTGGAGTTGTTCTTCGCCTGAATCAACAGCTGGGCCTGTGAGGATCCCTCTGCTGGCTCCAGCAATGTGTTAGTTACAGAGGTTTTCCAGAGAGCTTTGCTGGGGTTTGATTTTTTTGGGTCTTATCATGTTTTATTTAGGAGATGTACTTACTATAAAGGATTTGTGAGATAGAAGGGGCTTTTTGCTGTCAAGAGCAGCATCACAAAAACTGGTTTTCTGCAGCTCTCATACCTTATTCCCTTTGTGTTATTGGTAATTATGTAATATTAAAAGAACCTTAAGAAGAAGATGTAGGAAGAAAGAATCTCTGTTCCCCAAACCTACTGTTCTGAGTTACAGAAACAACAGTGAGTGACAGGTGGCAAAAGACAGATGGGGAGAAGGCTAAAAGAGATCTCTAATTCTATCAGTTTAATGAGTTCTTTCCTTATCAGCTTCAGCCCTTGTCCAGATCTGCTAAGTGGTTTTTCTTAGAGATAGAATCACTATGAATTAGTCTGTGGCAGCTCCTTTTGTTACACAACTGAGCAGATTTTCAACAGTTCAGTCTCTGAAGGGCTGAGCTGCTCCCAAAGCCCGGCTGCTAAAGGGAGCACTCGGGCAGCAGCTGAGCTCTGCTGACCATCCATCCTTGTGCAGGGCCAGGCTGGGAGGCCACAGCCCTTCCACACACCCAGGCAATACCCAGAGCCTCAGAGGCTGCCTGCAAGGAGTTTCCAGCCTGGGGTGGGAAGCCAGCTCTGGGAGCCAAGGCAGCCACGGTGCTCACGCCAGGAGCCTGTGTTCAGGCTGAATGTGTGTGGCTGCACCCATACCAAAGCAGCAGCAATCCAGACTGTCCTGGAAAGTATTTTGCACTAGCCTAGGAAGCAGTGTTTGGGGGGGAATCCATCTTTCCTCCATTTACAAAGGTATTTTCCACTGGGAGAGCAGTGCACTGCACTGAACCAATCCTTGCTCTCCACTCTTCCGCCCAAGGAAAGCATCTGTGGGGATAACCTTGGCCCCAGGCTCTTTGATACCCTCTAGAGTGGTGTAGAACAAGGACCTCACTTGTCTCATTTTTACCACCATGAAAACCTGTGTTGTTTCACCTTGGACCACAGGAATACCAGGAGCTGACCTTCACTTGAGAAACTGGATAAACACTAAACCTCAGTGTGCAACCATTTATAGAATTTAATTCTCACAAAGGCCACTTCCAGCAGCAAAGAGAAAGCTTGAAACCAAAAGAGCCAAAGAGCAGGTGGACCTTGTTTATGAAGCAAGGGTACTTCTTTCTTCAGCATATTAGGAATTTGGTTTGGTTTATAAACTGCAAATTTAAAATGTGACTACATTTATTCCTTCTTGTCTTGTCCAGAATATTTTCTCACTGATGAAAAAGCTGTTCCTTGCTTTGCTACAGAAGCCAGGGATTGATGCCATGTTTTGCCTGGAAGACAGAGGCACACAGCACATTTCACATTCATGAGGACAGGTAGGACAGGCGCCACTGAAGCAGGGACCCTTTGAGCCACACAGCTGAGAGGTGGGGTTTTGCCTTCTTATATTCCTTCCTCCGATGCTTAGGTGACAGCAGGAAAATATCTTCCAGTTTTATAGCAGGAGCTGACAGAACTGATGCATTACCGCATTCAGAGATTCAACACACACAAACAGGCACTGCTAGATCTGCCCTGGCTCTGATTAAATTAAATACTGTGGAATCAGTCTCCGGAATTTCTGTTCACAAGTAACAAACAGCGTGGAGGTGGGAGCCTGCATTTTGTTATAGGCTCACCAACATAACATTGTCATGAACCATTTATGAGCAAGCCTTATGAATAACTCTTTTACTCTGGGTTTGGATTTAAGGGCTCTGACAGAAATTTAGGATTTTTCAGCTTCATGCAGCTACTGACCTGAACTCAACTGCTTAAAAGCTGTATAAGTTAGCTAAAAAGAACCTGAGCTACATTAACTACACAGGAAAAGAAGCACAGACTTAGTGCAGAAATACACAGGCACCTTCATTGAAAACATGCCAAATAGATACACAGATATACATACACACAAATTCTGTAGGTGCACCCCTGTGTATTATTTGTGTGCACAGTTATTTTTAAGCGTATTCAAATCTGTGGCAAATGAGTGTCGAGAGCAGAAACTGTTTGCCTTTGCAGTAGCACACACGACGGCAGCAGTCACGCAAGGCCGTCTGCTGAGAAACCACCCCCGGCACCTCCTCTGGGGCAAAGAGCTGTGCTGGTGCCTTTGAACCCGCGCACCACATCAAGAGGGAAAGGAAAACAACACGCCGAGGACCTCGATAAACATGGATCAGCTTGTTTGCTGCAATCACTTCAAAATGGCCAAGGCAGCCTCCAGTTCCCCAGGAGTCAAGTGCTTTGCCCTGCTTCTATGATAACACCTCCCCACGCGCCGCCTGCTTCCCACACGACGTGTCCCGAGTCGAACAGGACTCTCAGGAGGTGGGGCCTTCACCAGACAGCTCGGGAAGGCTTCGAAAGTTTCAGTTCCTGAGCAGGTTTTGCAACAACACCCCCCTGGAGCCAGAGGGGACGGGGCTGTTTGGGGGCGCCCGCTCAGGAGGCGCACGCGGAGCTCCCCGAGTTGTTCATCCCGGCAGGCAGGGGCAGCTCGGGGGGTGTCAGCTGGCAGGAGCACCAACTCTCCATGTGAATCCAACACGTCTGGCATCCCCCTCGCAGCGCTCAATGTCATCCTCAAAACCACTTCCTTCTTCTCGTCAGCACATCCTGTGTGATTTCCTGCGCTGTTTTGTAAGAGCAGCACAAATGAAAGGATTCCTCATTTATAGAAAGCCTTTCTCTGTCTTTAGCAGCTTTTCTTTCAAATCTACTTACAAAAACCCTCTTTAAAGCATTTTTCTACCAGGTTTTCTTGTTTATTTTCTTTTTCTTCTCTTTCCCCCTGAAATTCAGAGTATTTTTTCTCTACAGTCAAAATCCTTTTCCTCACTTTATGCTCTTTTGTTTTATTTTTTAAAAAAATACAATTACTGTTAACACAGAAGCCCCGAAATTCACTGTTTCTGTTACAAAACATATTTACAGCACAGCAAAGTTTTTAGTTCATGCACAGGAACAAATTTTTCACTGAAATCACTTACTGACCTTAATAACCACAAACATTGTTGGCTTTATTTCAAATAGAGATTAATTTCCTTTCCATCTTCATCCAAAATCCACCCTGAAGAGCTGATGTGTTCAGATATTTGCATGCACCATGCACCACTCCCACTGTGGTCGGGATGCCACTCCCTCCCACAGGAACATAAACTGCTGACTCAATGCCCAAGACCCAATTTTAACACTGCTTTGGTGGATCCTAAGCTGAGATAAGTTGGAATCTTCTGGCAGCATTTGAAAAGGAGTTTTGGCAGAAATTTAACCTCCTATACACCCAATTAGATTGTTTTAGTCTCAATTAAACCACTACCTGCCTTCCATTGTGCATTATAAACCCTCCAAACACCCTAAACTTTCTTCTTTTCTTTCTTCTTTTTTATTAATACATGAATGAAATCAATTTACCTTCCTGCTAGTCAGGTTGACCTGGGTACAGCTCTAAGGAGAACCCAGCTGAGGCAAAGGCAGACTGTTTACACTCCACAATATTCCTCTGCTCAGAACATGCTATTCTCCATGGCTTGTTGGCTTCTCTGCTCAGAGTCAAACCCATTTACTGAGTCTCTCTTGTTATTAAGAACATTGCCCATGTAATAAACCTGAGGGTCTGTGCAGCACAGACAAATTTAAGGTTTGTTCACACCACGGGGATCAAACACATTTGCTCCTCCTGACCAGCAGCATTTCCTGTGATAATAATAGTTTCTGGTTACCACAGACTGCCACATATTTATTACAAATTCCAGTTCCTGAGAACAAAACGAGCATGCCTCGGGCTGCCCTTCGTGTGAAACTCGACAGGTTTGGTTCACATGACGTGGCGAAAACAACCTCAGCCCCCAGAGTTCATCCACGGGTTTCTACTGATTCTCCCTGTGTCTTTCACCTCGCCACATTTCAGCCATAATATCTGTGTTTCGTCCACCTTGAGTATAATTTTCACCTGTGGCCACCTTGTTTTAACCTGCAGTCAGCTGTGTTTTACACTGAGGGTTGGAACCAGGAGCTGAACTGCAGGGTTTCTTCTGGAATACTGCTGAGACGCCAATGAACCTGTGTCGGCAGCAACAAGCTAAATTCAACACCAGTTTCAGTTTTGCACAGACTGTTTTCAGAAGCTGTTGACCTCACCCTCCCTGTCTGGGCTTCTCTGTTGTGATGACACCCTGCCTGTGAGACCCCTGTGTCCGTGTCACAGTCACAGTGCTGTGCTCGAGAGCTGTGGTTTCCCAGTGCTGGGATTCTGGGCAGTGCTCCCCAGCTGCTGTGCCTGCTGCAGGTGCGTGCCAGCAGCAGCAAGGGATGGAGCAGAAGAGCTCCCCGAGTCCCAGTTTTAATCTGGGTGCTGATTTTGCAGTCTTTAGTCAGCTAATTGCTATTTGTGGCCTCAGGAAAATGAAGATTGTGCTACTCGGGATCTTCCCAGGCCTTTTCCAACGATCCCTTGGTTAAGGTTTGTGGAAGGTTAGAATATGTATGATACTTTTTGAGCAATAGATATGTAAACCTTTTTTTTTCTTTTTTTTTTTTTTTTCTTTTTACGATCCATCAAAGCAACATTGGGATTTCTTGACCTCCTGAGCAATTGATATCCAGTGGTTCATACCTTCTCATCGTTTTCAGACAGAAGCAAAGCACACACAAGGCAGCACCTCTGTGCTTTTTATACTTGGCAAGACCACGGCAGCCCCTCGTGGCTTTGACTCATGCCCTCAGCTCACGCTGCAGCTGGGACGGCCACTGACGACCTCAGCACTTGGACTGGGATTGAACCACAGTTCCAGGAATGCTGCCTGGCCCAGCTTCCCCACTGCTCTGAACTGGGGAGCTGTGCTGATTTGCTCTGCCCACCCAGTTCCTTCCTTAGATTTCGGGTTGGTTTCAATTCCTGCCTTGGAACTGAGGAGGCATACGGATCTCTCAGGGTGCCCTTGACAAGCTGACACGGTCCGAGCTACAGACTTTCCCTGAGATCCCTGAACATTTCCAATCTTCCGGTTTTACTGTGCAGGTGAAATTATTCCCTGTTAATTGTGCTTCTGCTGCAGATACTCTGCTTCCAGCCAGAGAGAGCTTTTCTCAGAACATTGTTCTGAGAAAACATTGAAAACATTGTCCTTTAACCAACCAAATTGGACTTTGAATCTCATGAGTGGCAGGGACTGAGTACACTGTGCCTGTAACGCCCCATCTGTCTTCTCTGAGGCTGCACAGAGCACAGCCAGAGGACCTTTGGGCTCATGAAACCTGAACTAAAAATAGTAATTACTGGGAAACAAAGGGGACAACCTGACCCCGCAGCTGGCAGCCTCAGTACAACAGCAGTGAAATGTAATTGCCTGCATATTTCTAAACTACACTTGAGAGCAGTTTCCAGGAGCTTCCAAGTAGAGATCCACACACAGCTCTGCCAGCTGGTTCCTCCTTGCAGGAGAGAGGGCTCCTTAGACTCTTCGATCCCCATCCCAAATACAGACGAGGCTGTCTGGCATGTTGAGGCCCAACTATCAGCAAAATATCCCAAGTGGACCGGACCTGACTCTTTTCCCTGATAGCAGAGGATTTGAAGAGAACAGTGAAGCTCTAAATAACCCTGATGAAATAAGACTGGGTCACTATAAGAGTGATGCCCTGTGTGGTGGTAGAAATCCCAGTGTAGGTCAGAGTCCTGCATTATTTGGCAGTGAATGGATGTCCTGCAGTTCTTGCAGAGAAAACGGACATGGTACAAGGGATGACAAAGATTTGAGTTTGTAAGAGTGAAAGGACAGATCAGCATCAAAGCCACAAGCAAGGTGTCCATCTTCTGAGCCCAACAGCAATAGTTTTATTCACTGGCTGTACTAAAGAAGCTATTGACACTCTAAATTAGTACTAACGTCAGCTGACCTCTTCTATCCACTCCCTCGGCCAGATGACCTTTGTATTTTATCATGTAACTCATGCCAGGTAACTCAAAAAACCTCTGTCCTCATACACAAATATAATTCTCCCATCTTCTTCCCCTCTTTTTCCCCTTTAGGCTGCTTTGCCACTCACAGCTACAATAAAGGTGACTTCAAGACAGAGAAACTCACACACACAGAGGACTATTCCTAAACCAAAAGCATCCCTTTGCCTAACACAACCCAAGAGAGGGCAAGGTATGTGGTGTTTGCAGAGCCCACTGCTGAGGAAATGAAAACCATGCTGGCCTCCCACAGCTTCATGGTGGAGAACAGTTACTTCCCAAGTCAAGCCTAGCACAGGTAAAGAGCAAAAGAAAGAGGCTGGGGTTGTCGGGCTGCTCAGAGCTGCAGAAGCCCAAACTCTCCTTGAAACCTGAGATTCTGCTCTCAGGATCTGAGACTTAAGTTAATCATCAGAGGATCTCTCAGCAGGGATCCGGCTGCAGCGGGGAGAGGCAGGGCTGATGAATGCAGTGTATCAATCAGACTGGTTCAGCCGATCCCAAAATGTCACTTTTCAGATGTTCTCCGCACGATTAGAACCAGGAAGAGCAGAAATAAAAAAGACATTTCAAGTTTATCCACTGCTTTTCGTGGGAGGACACCCTCTAATCTAACCCACTAAAGTGAGGGAAAACATTCCAATGATTATCACAGACATTTGCGTGGGGCAAAATCCTCTTTCCTTGCGTTAGAGAAGAAATGAAATTGGAAATAGAAGGTTTTACCACAATTTTATGGCCCCTTATGCCGGGTTTGAGCACGAGTGGATCACTTAGCAGGACAAATTCAATCCAGATCATGCCTGGGCACACAATG
Organism: Eulacestoma nigropectus; assembly: GCA_013397775.1. Classification (NCBI taxonomy): domain Eukaryota; kingdom Metazoa; phylum Chordata; class Aves; order Passeriformes; genus Eulacestoma; species Eulacestoma nigropectus. Next base: position 357,178 of record VZTE01004705.1, read on the forward strand.
ATGTTTCTGTTGGGTTAGCCAGAGCTCACAACACGGCGCTTGTGCTGGCTGGATGCCGGCAGCAGGAAGAAAGACAATATCTAATCTGGCATAAAGCCTACCAATACAGACCTCATGTCACAACTTCTCAAACAATTTTGAATGGCATCAGTGCTTTGGGTTGTGTGGTCTAGGATTTTGTACCCAGGAGCCCTAAAGCCAGGCTTCCTGTTTCATCAAACCATGACCATTTTTGCTGTGCTTGTGTTTCTCCATAAAATATTCTCTTATTATGAGAGACTCTTGTCCCATTTGAGTGCTTTTTGAATCCATGATAGTGCTGTACTCTCTAGAACATGTATTCAGGATCTCCCTCACAACATCCTTTCACAGTTGCTCCTGCAGATTTGTGTGTGCACGTAATTGCGTATAAATTTTGTAAAACAAACATCCCAGCTGTTTGCTCGACTGGGCCAATGGGTGCCCACGAGCTGTCACTGGTTTGTGCAGTTCCTCTAATGCTGCCCACGCAGCCATGGGAACTGTCAGTGCTGGCCTCTCAATCCGTCTTTATAACGGTCATTAGTGGCACCTGATTTTTGAAGGGACCTTTTTCTCCACATCTCCCTCCTGCAGAACTGGGGCTGGAAAGGCTGTGCTTGCTCTCGTTCCCGGAAGGTGCTGTTTTCTAAGAAAACTGATGGAGTGCCAGGCTGCCGTTCCCTGAGGAACTTGGAAGAATCTGCTCTCTGAGCTGTTTTACCTGCTGACACTTCGCATCCAGCCAGTTTTACCAGAGTAATCCCTCTAATTTATGGCTACAGGCTGGAGTTTGTGTAGTCTTTGGGAGAAAACTTATACTGGAAGAGTTGCTTATTTTAGAACCCACAGCCTCAAGGAAGATATTTTCCCCTAATCCTAAACTAAATGATATCATACTTGGCTAGTGCTGTAACCATGGTACTGAAGTTATTTATGACTCTGAAATTAATGCTATAGTTAGCAACACTGGAACAGGGTTTCTTCTATGCTACTGTCCAAGTGCTTCCCTCCCCCAGCCCAAGGCTACACTGGAAAGCAAGACTGAGCGTCTCCAGAGGGTCTTTAATTTGCAGTAAACAATGTCAGCCTTTGCTGATTTCCAAAACTTGGCAACACACAAGTGGATATGTACAAAGATGCGTCTTCTAAACAAAACAAAGCACTTGGCTATGTTTTTATTGATCTTATTTTGTGAGGAGATTTATTTGGGTTTTGTTTGTTTTAGTTCTTAAAGTAAATGTTAATTTCTGTGAAAGGACCTGGAACTCCAGTGCGCAGAGCCAGGGCTGGCAGGAGGAGGGAGAACTCGGCTGGACACTGCTCGTCAGCTCCAGCATCAGGGAATCACCACCAGGGCAAAGAGGAGAGGTCAGCTCTTATGCCTGGGACACTCTGAAAGTCACCTCCTGGAAATGGACAGCCTGTGTATTCAAGATATCTGGGGACCAAACCAACATTATCCCAGCCTGATCCCTCTGCAAAGAAATCCCAGAGAAAGTCGGGAAGAATCCAGAGAAGTAGAGCAGAGGAAACACAGAAAACCACACAATGCTGAGTCTCTCCTGGTGAAAGATCAGGCAGCTCCCTGCTTCCACAGTGCAGATCCCTGTCAGGAATACTCACGGCCATGTCCTGAGGGTCAGATGACAGCCTGGGCACCCAGGCACTTCTCTGCTCTTAGAGGGGACTCGTGCCAGCAGCAGTAGCTTCTGCGTGCCTGACATAGTGCATCACCTCTCAGGCAGGGAATGAAGACAACCATAAAACAAAACTGCAATAAAAGCACTGAAATAGAAACATAGAGGGCAAAACGCAAAAGGAAAAAAGAAAAAAAAAATTAAAAAAGGAAAAAGAAAATGGAGAAGAAAGGAGAGACAGAGCCAAGAAGGATGAAGACGTGATGGGATCCTGCTCTGGGATGCAAGGGCAGCCCCAGAGGCACTTTGAGTGAATTAAGCTCAGGTCACAATATAGGCAAGTTCCCATCCTCAGTGCCTGCTCTGGGACAGCAGCCTGAGGTACGGATACAGCACAGCCTTGTTGGATACTCGTGCCACTACCATGCTTCACTGGATGCAAGAGTCTGACTTCATGTCAGACCTGCTACCTGGATTAACCTTTTTATGCTGCCTCTGAACAGCAGTGAACAGAGCAATCTAATTCTGCTTATGCCAAGAATAAGGAGGATCCAAGTCATTACCCCCCAGTTTAGGACTTCCCAGATACTCTGGCCTTGGGCCCAATCTGATTTACAAGCTGATGGAAGAAAGTCTCAGGGCCTTCACTGAGAAGTAGATAAGGCATTCCGGGAAAATTTATTGGGTGAGAATGTAGCACTTATTTGGGGTTTCAGTTTTATTTTGGTTTACTGTCTAAACTTCCAATTCCCAGAGCCACGATTCTCCCATTGCCTTCATGGGATTTATAGTGGAGTCACTTGACCTGGTTTTGCTATGTCTAACATGTTTTTTTATTTTTTTCCTTTTTAATTTTTTTCTCCTTTTGACCACAGGCAAAGCAAATAAATCATCTGACATCGTGCCAGCAAACCACCATAGGCACTTTGAGACTGGAGGAGTTTCTCCTGCCCCAAAAGAGCATTAAAAAAAACCTGGCTGATAACTTGGACAGGGTTCAGGTATGTTTGTGCACATACCAGCAGTTAAACTTATTTCTTTTACTATCTTATCTGTCCATTTCTGGTTTTGAAGAGGAGGAAGTTTGGCAGGCAAGTTACTCTTGGAATGCACTCAGTAAACCATGGGCAAGAGAAGTGAAGAGCATAAACAGAAATAACCATAGGTACGGCAGCTGGGAGCCTGACTGCTGCCTTCTATTCCTGGCTTTACCCATGACTCAGTTGGTGACCTTAGAAAGCCACTTCACCCCTCCATTCTCCAGCTTTCTCACAGGCACAATCACCCATCCCACAGGTCACCCCAGGCAGAGGGACCCTGTGGCTTCCAGATGGGTGTTTTTTGCAGGAAAAGCCCCATCCTACTCCCTCTGCCAGCCCCAGACCCTTCCACCACGCAGGATCAGGACGTGGTGCCTCCCTCCCCGAGGGGAGCTGGCAACTTTACCCGAGTGCATTTCGTGAAGGAAAAGCACCATAACAAAATGTTGCTAATTTTAGCGTGACGGCATACAACACATTCCTGCTCTGGACAGAGCTCTGCTCTCAGCCAACTTAATTATCCAGCACCTTTGCCCAGTTCCCTCCTTATTAATTGTGGCCAAAGCACTCAGCAAAGCCAATTTGCTGCTTGCTCTCCATTTCTCCTTATGCAAGACCAATTCCTTGACAGCTGGACCGTGAGACTGCTGCGCTGGGCTCTTTCTGCTCCCCCGCCCGTGCTTCCCCCCGCCCCAGCAGTTGTAAACACGTCTCTCCACTTTGTTCCTGCCCGCCTGGAGCAGATTCCTGGGATGTTAATGCAGACACAGCCCCGGTCTGGGCCGAGCAGCCCCATGGTTGGGGCAGGATGGAGCTGTGCTGCTGCTGCTGCTGCGCCGGGAACCTGCGAACGCCCTGGGATGGGCCACTGGAAAAGCAGGCTCTGGTTTTGCGGGAAAGGCTTTTCAGTGGTGCTTGGGAACCTCCTGCACCAGCTGGTCGGAAGGATGTCCCTCCACACATCTCAGCCCCGAGGGTCTATCCCAGCCAGGAGGATCACAGGCACGAGCAGGAAAGCTGAAACAAAACTTAGAGAGCCCAGGGACGCTCTTAGCCCCTCTGTGTGCATCGGGACCAGCAGCCGCACAAAGGCATCCTGGATCTATCTAATTTCTGTATAAAAACAGGAAACTGCCCCTCCCTCCGCCAAAGCAGGGGGAGAGCGGCACGGCTTGCATCTGTCTCACCGAGAAAAGGGGCGGGGAAGGAGCAAACAGCTCCCTTCCTCTCATCCCGGAGCGTGTCAGAAAGAGGACGCATCAGTCAATTTGTTCCTGGGATATTTTTAAGTCTGTCCCCAGGACAGGTCGTAGAAAACAGTGAAAAGATTTCAGGGCTCAGACCAGACAGGCTCAGACCTCTCCTAACACCCATTTCCAGCGGGAGAAGCAGAGGCGGGGATTGGTACAAGCAGCAGGGCAGGGGTGCCTCCCCAAAACACCCTGGGGATTTCAAGTGGGGCCTCTGGTTCAAGTTCAGTTTGGGCTTGAGGCAGCTGAACCCCAGCGCCACCTTATCTCAGGGTTGTTAGTGACCTGGAGGAAATGAATCCTCACACACAAGCCTGCCTGCCCTCCCCTCCTCCTCCAGCTCTCACAGCAGGGAAAGCCGAGACTGATTCAAGACTGAGCAAAAACAAACCCTTTCCCTTCAGAAACGGCGCTCCCCACACTGAACCAGGCTTTGTGAGGCAGGGGGAAGGCTCCTACTTTTGACTCTTTTAATTCTACAGTGAAAATATCTTGAGAGCGCAGGGATGTCAAATAATACCTGGCCTCTGCCCCACATCCACTACAGAAAGAACAGGGGAAAGTGAGAAAACAGCTATATTCCTACTGTCTTTATTCCCCTGGACTGAGGGAAATTTACTATCATAATTTGGGAACTCACATATTTTCTCAGGGCACAGCACCCTGCTCTCCTTTACTCCATCATCTCACCGGGTCTTAGTGATGTAAGACGCCAATATAAATCCTGCGGCACGACTGTGTTTGCTCTGGAATCTCAGGCGTGTGAATCAGGCTGTAATCAAAGCTTTACCCATTTCAGTGTCAATGAAATCAATGAGAAATAAGGGTTGTATGGTGTTAAACCAAAAACCACATACAAACATCATTGTTCTGCATGTTAAAGATGTTCTCGGCTTAGCATGTAAGTGAGAAACCTCAAAGTCGTGACCAGCTTTTCCTGACAATGACTCTTGGCCCTCGCTGTGTTAAAAAGGAAATATCAGGATGATATTTGCTCACACACCCATAACCATCGTTTGCTTTGTCTGCTGTCCTGCAGTCGGCAGGCCCTGTACGCTGGTGTTTAGATGTGTCCACAGAAGAATCCACCTGCAAATAAAGAACTGCGACAGAAGCTGTGGTTTTGTTATTACTGCTCAAGACTGAGATTGTGTGAGAAAAACACTTTCCAGTTCAGACGGAGGAAATGGAAAGCACCAAGATCCCTGACATTGCTCAACAGAGCAGATTTCTAATGAACTCTGTGTACCAAATGATTGAAAGATGAGGAAGCAATGGAGAGATGCTCTTCATGCAAGCAGAATAAAAAAGGGAGGATGTAGTTCTCGGGGTAGATTATACAGCTGAGAGTATCTTTATCTTCCCCTTTCGGGCAAAGTATTTTCTTTTCATGATAAGACACTTGACTTCTCAAACCTTCCTCTCAAATACGCTCTTCCCATCTCCAAGCATCAGCATCACCTTTCCCCTGCAGCCAAAGAGGGGAGACTTCCCATGAGCTCTCCACACATCTGCAGGACCTGCCTGGGAACTTTTCTACAGAGACCAGACCAAACCGTGCTCATTTTTACAGCTGGAAGGTCTCCAAAGTGTCTCTCAATTCCTGTCTGTTCCAATCTACTGTGATAGTTCAAAAACATCTGTGACTTTTTAAAATGTGGTCCAGCTTTTTCCACTGTCCATCTTGTAGCCAAGGAAAGGACACATATGCCCAGATCTCCCCTGCCTGACTCGATTTCAGCCGAAAGTAATCAGAGGAGTCCAACCACCTCAGTTTTGTCCTTATTGTCACCACTTCTCTCTGATGTACCTCATAATGAGTGACAACTCATTATTCAGCCAACTCTAAAACACTGATGAGAGTTTGAGAGAAAGTCCATAGGTCACAGAGAGGCTCAGGTGACAACTGTAGGGGTAATATGGAATTCAGTGCCCTCCAAGGCACTATCAGCTTGTGCCACCCAGCAGCAGAGCTGATAATTTGCAGTGACTCCTTCAAGGGCAGCATCTTTACACCACCACAGGCAGGCTTTGGGACCTTTAGTCCCATCCTGGAACACCAGCAGTGGCCCTTTTGGCCGAGACTTCTGCTAAGCTCCTTCTCCCTGCCCACCTCCTCCCAGCTTGGCATCAGAAAGCAAACAAACAGCTCTGGGAGCTGCAGAATCTGCAGAGTCTGGCTTTCAGCAGGCTGGCGTCTCCTGGGGCACCGACCTGGGTGCCTGCGAGGGCACAAACCCTGACTGGAGCTTTTCCCACGGTTTGGGCATCAATCAAATGTCAGCTCCAGTGGATTCTCCAGTGGCTTATAAGGTCTGACAGCATGTGTTGGTTTTTCTCGCAGCTGCAGCCCTGGCAGGGTCATTCTTTGCCCAGCTGTTTGTAATGGCAGGAACTGAGCTCTAACCACTCTCAGTTTTTGACAGAACTGGCCAAAGGGTTAAAAAGTTTTTGAAGAGAATAATTTGAAAGAACATGAGTAGGCTGATATACAATGTGACTGCATAAGCTCTGTTACATTAGGAAATCAAAATAATCAACCCTTTTCCCTCTAAATGTGATAGAATTTAAAGACTAAATGCTGAGCCTGGTAGTGCAAAATCCTCTTTTAAACTTTGCTCCACGACCTCCAGACACACTCCAGAACTTCAAGTTGCTGCTTTATCTTCAAGCTTGAGTACAGGAGAGGCAATCTTTGTACCTCAGAGCCCTGTGGAAAAAACCTGACCCCAACCAGAACGACTCTTGAGTCAGCCTGTGAGCAGTCCTGGGGAGCCATGGAGATACGCAGGTTTGTAGCACACCTGATAGCTAAGGCAGAGACTGGGACTGAAAATGTGGCTCTGGCATTCCCCAGGAAACTTTGAGGCCTTAAAAGACTAAAAAGGCTATGAAGGGTGCACAGGTGCTTCTCACAAGGGAATAAATTAGCTGTGATGAGACTGCACAGCTCAGACCAGGTATTCTGCAGAGACAGCTCCACCGCTGAGATGCACAGGGCGGATTTGTGCCCAGGAGCAGGGCTGGTCTCCAGAGCAGCTCTGCTTCCTGCACCCTCACGTGCCAGGTCTGTGCACACCCAAGAGCACCACCTCGACGTGTCCCCAGCTGCCGTCTGCAGAGGAGCTGCATCTTCAGGGACAGGGTGAACATGACCTTTACAATCTCAGCTCTGACAAGAACTTCCTGCACCATGACAGCGCAGAGTTGCTTCTCCTCTACCTCTCACTTGGGCTGTAGAAGCTCAAGGACTGTTGCTTCCTCAGAGCCCCGTGCCAGGAGCATCTCTTTTGGTCACTCCAGTCTGAATATGCTCTGCTGCTTGGAAAGCTTTAAAAAGCTCAGGTAGCTGGTGGGGGAAAGGCTTTCCTGAAGCAAAACATCTCTGAGGCCTTCATCCATCCAGCTTCATCATCTGCCAACCTCTCAAGGAGCACACAAGCTGGAAACACTCTGGAAGGGATCAGCCCATTCTGCTGTTGCGGAGCACTTTGGAGATGGGATTGAGCAACTGTTGACAGCACTTCTCCATCAAATTGTGCTTTGCAGACCCGTTGGGAACCTTGCTGTATCTCAGTCCTGACACAGGCTGACTTGTCTCAGATATTCATCAAAAGAGGCTTCCTGCTCCTGAGCATCCTGTCTTGAGTTACTGGAGTTCTTCTCCTTGAAGAGGAAAACCAGCTCTGCAGGTGCTGGCGTTGTGCTGTACTCACAGCTCCCTGCAGCCCACGGCAGAGCTCACCTCTGCTCACCTAGCACCTTCTTAGAATGACAGAATCAGAATGAAACAGAATTATTTGGCTTGGAAAAGCCCTCTAAGATCCTTGAGTCCAACCATTACCCCACAACTGCCAAGCCCACCACTAAACCATGTCACCAAGTGCCACATCCATATGGCTTTTAAATCCCTTCAGGGATGGTGACTCCACCACTGCCCTGGGCACCCTGTTCCAATGCTGGACAACCCTTTCTGTGAAGAAATTTTCCCTTATATCCAACCTAAACCTCCCATGGTGCAACTTGAGGCTATTTCCTCTTGTCTTGTTGCTTGTCCCCTGGGAGAAGAGAACAACGGCCCTCTGGCGACAATCTCCTTTCAGGCAGATGTAGAGAGCGAGAAGGTTCTCCCTGGGCCTCCTTTTTTTCCAGGCTGAGCCCCCACCAGCTCTCTCAACAGCTCCTTGTGTTCCAGACCCTTCCCCAGCTCCGTTCCCTTCTCCGGACACACTCCAGCACCTCAATGGCATTCTCATCAACCCGTTTTGAGGTGTGACCACAGCAGTGCCCAGCACAGGGAGGGCAGTCGCTGTCCTGATCCTGCTGGCCAGGTCTGAGCCCACCCAGCAACACCAGCAGAAAATTAAGGAAAACACCGACGGAGTGCCCTGCTCTTGCAATCATGACTTCCTTCCGATGTGTCCGTCGGGTACCCGAGGGAGGCGGCAGCAGCTCCCGGGATGGTGCGCGGCTGCCCCGCGCTCCTGGGCTGGAGCTGCCCCGCACTGCCGTGGGTCCGCTCCCCGCTCCCCGCTCCCCGCTCCCCGCTCCCCGCTCCGCACAAGCTCCTTCTCCCGGCGACCAGCGGGGGCAGGGAGCCGCCAGAGCCCCGCCGGGGACCCCCGCACCGCCGGTGCATCCCCAAGCCATGGGGACCCCCCAAGCCGCCGGGGATGCCCGAACCGCCGGGACCTCCCGAGCTCCGGGGCCCCCCCGAGCCGCCGCCGGCCGCGCTCCCGGCGGAGTCGGGCGGCACCTGCGGGCAGGTCCCGCTACTGCAGCGGCGGGCGCGGGGCCGGCACCGCCGGGACGGCTCCGGTGCGAAACGGCCCCGGGAACGGCGAGGGGGCACCGGCACGGGGGGCTCCGGGCAGCGCCTCCGCCCCCGGCTGTCACCGCTCAGCACACACACGGCTCCCCCGAGGCTGCCGCTCTCTCCGCCGGTGCCTCCGGGCGCGACAGGGTGATGCCAGTCCCTCCCCGGGAGCGCTCCAGGCTGGCATGGGGTGGGTAGCAGCTTTCCAGACCCTCAGCAGTGTTCCTGGCTATTGACGGCAGCATTTCCAACTGGTGGAAAGGATGCGAGGCCGAGCTGCTGCAGCCTGAGCACCCAGTGCTGCGAGCCTGGCTGTTCACTGACAGCCCCGTTGTGCAGGGGGTTTGGAAGCACCAAGTATTTCCTCTCAATCCACGCTTTTTAAAAAAAAAAAAACGTGATTTCTCGTCATTATCTGAAGGGACAGACTGGATGGAGGATCACAAGAAATCACAAGCCCTAATCATAGAGTCCTGGAATGGCGTGGGTTGGAAGGGGCCTTAAAGTTCATCTCATTCCAACCTCCTGTCATGGGCAGGGACACCTTCCACTAGACCAGGTTGCTCCAAGCCCCATCCAACCCAGCCTTGAACAATTCCAGAGATGGGGCAAATGTTCATGGGAATTTCTAAAAATCCCAAACACACACTACAAAGCAGTTCCTGCAGACGTGGGAGCCTTTATGGGCATTCATGAGCTTCCAGTTAAATGAATTGCTAAAGAAAATCATGAGGGCTGGTGGCCCGGTCACACAGCAGGAGGGAGCAGACTGGCAGTCACAACTCCACACTGGAGCTGCTCTGAAGATTTGGAAAAGCTGCAGTCGGAGGAAGGACCCTGCTTTGTCTGCAGAGCTCCTGGGGCGGGTTCACCCTGAGTGAGAGCTGTGTAGACCCCACTGTCCTGAGCTGGATGGCTGAAAAGAGGAAAATCCAGAGTACTGGACAGGGCAGGTTGAAAATGTGGGAGGCACATCGGGTCTGTCTGACTCCCCCCCAGTGCAGAGGCAGAAGGACTCAGCTCAGAGATGCTGCTGACATGGGTGGGGGTCGGAGTGGTGTTTTCACTGCAGGAGTCACATTTGGGGCCTATTTTAAACACGTCCCCCACGTCACCGAGTGCACGTCTCGAGGATTGAAATAGATGGCGGTTTGATCATTGTCTCTCCCAGGGAAATGGTTTTTAATGAGGTTTTAAATAATAAAGTGGGATAATTTCCCTGGCTGGCAAGATCATGAAATTTTTATGCCTCCTTTCTCTCTCAAAGTTTTATCACTCTTTATTTTTAGTGATGTATAATCCCCGCTTTTGAGAAAAAAAGCAGAGAAACCATTGACACAGGGAAAGCCACTCCTGGGCAGGGAGGCTTAGGTGGGAAGCAGTCTGGGGGCAGCTTCACAGACAGCCCTTCCCCACCCCCTGGGAATAGGAGAACACCCCAGAGGGGCAGAGGGGACCCCCGGTGCTGGTGCAGGGTGCCAGTATTGGGTGCATGATGCTGGTGCTGGTGCTGGGTGTAAGTACTGGGTGCAGGGTGTGAGTACTGGGAGCAGGGTGTGAGTACTGGGTGCCAGTACTGGCTATGTGATGCTGATGCAGGGTGTGAGTACCGGGTGCATGGTGCTGGTGCTGGGTGCCAGTACTGGCTATGTGATGCCGGTGCTGGGTCCCAATAATGGGCGCATGCTGCTGGTACTGGTTACCAGCACTCGGTGCATGGTGCTGGCCCTGGTTATCAGTGGTGGGTGCACGGTGCTGGTCCCGTGTGCCAATATCTGACACTGCTGAGGGTGTGAGCACTGGGTACACGGTGCTGGTACCGGCTACCGGCAGCGGTTCTGTGATGCTGGTGCTGGGCAGAGCAGCGGGTGCCTGGCGCTGTGCCGGGTGCAGGGGCTGCGGCCGTGGGTGGGTGCCGGTGTGTGCGCGCGTGTGTGCCGTGAGGAAGTGCCAGGGCTGCAATCGCTTTCGGAAGTGGCCGGCGGGGCCGGGCCGGAGCCTGCGCAGTGCCGCCGCCGCCGCTCGGCTCCCGCTGCCGCTCCCTCTCCCTCCGGTGCCCAGCCCGGCG
>VZTE01004705.1:368337-416109 GCA_013397775.1 Eulacestoma nigropectus
CGAGCCCCGCGGAGGATGGAGAGTCCTGCCCGTGCCCGTCTGTCTGTCCGTGCGTCCGTGTGTCCGGCTGCTGCCTGTCACCGGCCCCGTGTGCGAGCGCTGGGGCGGGGGGATGCTCCGTGGGGACCGGCCGGCGGGGCGGGGGGACCCCGAGCACCGAGCAGGGAGGGGGAACTCCCCGCCGCATCCCCCCGGGGGAGGGCAGGGCTCTCGCCAGGAGGAGGAGGATGGAGAGGGGGAAGGAGGGGGGCACCCTCCAGCCGCAGGGCCGGCCGCACCGGGGTTTGCCGAGCCCGGGGCGGGGGTTGCAGGGAGGATTTTCCCCCCCCCGGAGGCCTCCACGGCTCTTCTGCACCCACAGGTGGGTGCCAGGGCGGCGCCGGAGCATCCACGCAGCGGCTCGGCCGGGCACAGCTCCCTGCCCGTGCAGCTCCCCGGGCACCGTGCTAAGGGTGCTGAGCCTCGCCAGGGCGATGGGCAGCCCTGACCCGGCCGGCCGGGGCTCGGGGAGCGCCGGGGCTCGGGAAGGTTGCCTGAGGTCAGGGCAGCCGCAAGCTCCGGTCCCCGCGGGGTTCTCCAGCAGCGGCGCGGCCAAGGGGCGGCCAGAGGGACCTGCCTCGGTGGTGTCGGGGACGCGGCTGTCCCCAGAAGGGCCGTGACATGCGACGATCGCCCAACACGAGCCCACCACGTGGGCGGCGTCGCGGGATGCCGCCGCTTGGCGCTGCGTCCCCGTGGCCGAGGGATGGAGAGGGCCGGGCGCGGCCACCGCGCCGTGTGCGGGTCACCGCGCGTCCCCCGGCACGGAGGGGTTCCCCCGGGGAGCTCCCTCTCCTCGCCGCTTCCATGAGGCTGCTCTGGCACGGATCCATGGCCTTATTTAAGAAACTAAACAAAAAGTGTTAAGCGAGTGGGAGGGATTCCCCTGCTGCGAGGGGAGTTCGTTCCCCTCTGGATGCATCTCCATCCCCCGTCGATGGAGACGCTCGTCCCGTGTCACGCTGGATGAGCGGAGCCGTGGCGTTTGCTGGCCTGGTGCACGTCGTTTTCTTTGGGAAAACGGGTCGCCCCAGTGGGCACATATTTCAGAGTATCTCCCAAGGGAGAGCGCCACATCAGATTTCCCTACAAGGATTTTAGCTGCTCCGCGTCAGCCCTTCCCCACAAATGACTCAAGCCACTAATCAAAATACAGTCATGTTCTTCAGCAATTAAACAACCTCCACCTCACAGGATTGTAGTGGAGAAGCAGGAGTTTAGTGACATGAATATATCTCAGTCAGGGTGCAGGCACCCGTTTTGATACGATTATTAAAAAAAAGAAGGAACCGAAGGCAGATAAATAGCTCAAATGAAACCCAGAGAGGGTAAGGGAGAAAAATATTTTGGCAGGGTAGTTGGTTCTGAGTCTGCCCAAGGTGCTGGAGCAGCACATCTCAGCCACCTCCTGAAGTGCATCTTCTCCCATCTTTGCTGAGCTTTGGTTTTAGTCTTTGCTTTTAGGCTGGACTTGGGCTCCAGCACCTTGAGTTTCAGCTGGGCTGATGCGGAGTGGGTGAGCTCAGTGCTCAGAGCTCTTCCCTGCGAGCAACAGGTCAGGAGTGGCAAAGCAGCCACTGTGTCACTCCTCAACCTCTGCAGAGCATGAGCTCGAGCTGCTGTGGCTTTTCCTCTTTTTTTTTTTTTTTCCCAAATTTTTATTCTCTGGATAAAATAATTTTGGAAAGCTCAGGAGAAGGTAAGAGCCACTCTGCCTTTCCCCTCCAGCTCCTCCTGCTTCTCAGATCAGTTCCTGCACCAATGCCTGTCCATGCCTGAGCACCCCAAAAAAGAACAGCCAAGGCACAGCAAGGCCAGCAGGCATCACCTCTGCCATGCCACACTCCCAGGGTTCAGCACTCCGGGCTCTTGCCTGGAATAACAGCAGGTTCCAAGTGATCTGGTGCCCATGGCCTTCGCCCGAGACTTCCTATTGCTCAGTTCCTTGTTCATCTGCACATCTCTCTCTGTGTTTCCACTACAGAAGCTGTTCAGAGAGGGAAGGGATCTAAATCCATCTGTTTATATACATTATTTCATCATTGTCTCTTATTTTGGGGAGAAGAAAAGATCCTGGACCTTACCAGGGATTTTTTGCACCCCCCTCCATGTGTTACAACCTGGGTTTTGCCCGTGGGGAGGACAGGATAGGGGAAGTGTCCGACATCTTCTGTGGTGTGAGAGGGGAAGGAACTGAACTCGCAGGGACTCCAACCACCCTGTCACAGACTGGGAAGCAGCTCTGTGGTGCCATCACTGCCCCAGCTCCTGCAGCTCAGGGAAAGGGCATCCAGCCCCGCAGGCATCTCCCTATTCACTGCCCTTCCTGCACCAGCACCACTCGAGCCTCCTGAAGCTCATTCCCATCACTGCTGGGCTGAGCCAGCCCATTTCCTTTCTCAGCTGCCTCTCCATGGGTTGCCCCACACAGCACAGGGAGGGTGACCTGCAGAAAGTCCTGAATCCTCTCTGCCTTGGCCATCCGATGGGTGTGATGGTAACTCCAGTAACACCACTGGCCAGCTCTCCCCTCTGCTCCCACAGGTTTCAGGACATCCAGAACTTTTCACAGGGATCAGACATCTTAAATCCAGCTGTGCACGCTCTGCAGGAGCCATTGGCTGTGCTGGTTCACAAGCCGTGGGGTGAAGCTGCACTTCCCTGTGCAGCTCCCCAGCCTTCCTCAGGACCTGGGGACACAGGAACTGGTGGCTTTGGAGTAAAACTGCAGTGAAGGCAGAATCCTGGCTCCATCCAGGTCCTGAGCACAGTGTAAAACAAGGCAGCAACCCCAGAGTTTTCATCGACCTTTCACCCTTCTGCGAAAGCGCTCCCTGGGAGCATGGAGAATTCTTTTATTTCTGTTATTTTTGGCTGGAAATCCACTGGGTTCCTTCTCCAGAGTGGACCAGTAACAGAAACCTCCTGCCTGTGATTTTCCCCCTCCCCAGACACTGTGCTGGGCATGGAGGGTGATGCCTCAGCCCGTCCCATCATCTCCTCCAGGTCCATGGAACCTCAGCCATCCCGGGTGAGTGTACCAGGAGAGGCAGGGAGTGCTCTGCCACTCACCCATCCTGCAAAACCTCCTGCCCTTGGCCATTTCGTGGAAGCAAAATTTAACCAGGAGAAGGGTGGAGCAGCAATGAAAACAACAACAAAGTCCTTTGGGGTTCAGTTCCACCATTCATCTTAGACATGGAAAAAAGGGGGTTTCCTGACAGCAGGAAAATGTACGGTCGAGTTTTAGAACAAGCCGCCCTTCCAGTTCTCCAACCACTTGGAACCAGCCTTGGCTGACCTTTTGAGGGCTCTTTGCTCCAGCTGTGGAGACTCGCTGGGCTCAGGGGCACCACACTCCAGACTCACTTGTCAGCACTTGCCCACTCTGGAGGCAGAAATGCTGCAAAGCCTCTGGGGCAACAACGGGATGGGCACGGCAGGAGCGAAGCCCGCGGCATTCCTGTGCGTGGCTGTGGCTCTGGGGGCAGGGGACGGGCTGTGGGTGCACTGGCAGCCCACTCCCAGTGCTGGAAGCACTGCTGGTTCAGCCTAAAGGGGCTCAGCAGAAGCGTTTGGGGTAAGGGTTTGGGTTTTCCAATTGTTCCCCCTCCTGCAGGTTTGAACCCAAGCGGGGCTGCAGCTTCCTCTGACAGAAGGCGAATGCCCAAGCAGCGTTCCCAGGGCAAAGGGCAGGAGGAGAACAAACAGGTACATGTTGGCATTAGTGGGCAGGAGCCCTGGAAAAGGAACAGAAAGCTTTGAGATAGACTGGAAAAAACCCAACAAAAACCAAGGGAAGATGCTGCATGAGAGCCTGGTGTGGGTTTCACCAGGAGGCGAGAGCTGGAAGAGCAGATTTGGGGCTGGAGAAATGCATTGCCGTGACAGCAACTTGTGTCCTCTGACGGGACCTGCACCCTGCAGCATCCTGGGGGCTCAGCAAGGGGCATCACCATGGCCTGTCAAATCAGGGGTCTCACTGAGATCCCCTGCAAGGCCCACTCCCACCATCTGAGCCCAGAATGCCTGCGATGGGCACCCACCATGGCCAGGGTCCTGCACCCCGGCCGTGCCTGCCCTGTCTGGCAGCAGTGGGTTGCAGCTGCTGCGCTGCTGGGCACTGCCCCAGGGCCAAGGCCACCTCTGTGGCATGGGGCCATGCAGGGTGGCAGTGCTTCCTTCCTCCCCACACTGCCAGCTCCTCCCTGGGGTGATGGAGCTGAACCCCACCATCAATCTTCCCCTTTGATTGGGGTTTAAATCACCAGGGCAGCTGGACTTGGAGGACACGAATTGCTCACCCTGATCCCTGTTGCCTCTTGTGGCTGGGGCAGGGCAGAGCCTCACTGCTGCCGTGGTGCTGTGACCACAGCACAGGCGTCACCTGGGATCCTTGGGATGCTCCAGAATTTGGGCAGGGCATTGGGTCACCAGATCCCCCTTTCCCTGGGTGTTTGCCTGCAGCATGGTCTCCCAGGGGGTTCATTCCTCAGTCCCTCGGTGTTTTAACGCAGCACCAGAGTCTGATGTGGGAGGAAGTTTTGCTGGTAGAAATGAAAGCCCAGCTCTGCAAGCTGTAGTCCAGGGACCTGGTGCTGGGGACGTGTGCCCGCTGTGGGTGCTCACGAGCACAAAGTGACATCTGCCTGAAGCCAGGCCTCTAAAGGCATCTCTCAGGGCTGGCAGCATGCAGGCAGCAGCACCCACAGCTGAAGAAACCACGGTGGGTAAATGCCCCTGGGTGCAGTGTTTGGCACGTGCTCCCCTTGTCCTCAGCTGTCCTGCTGGTGTGGCCCTGGCCTGGCCGGTCCCACTGCTGGTTGAGCCGGGCACGGCCCTGCCCTGACCACATCAATGCCACGTGGGGCCACGCTTTGGGCAGGAAGTGTGGCTGGAGAGCATGGACAGACCTGTCCTCAGCATGGTCAGTCTCACCTCCTGCCCGTGCCAGCAGAGGCTGCCAAACCTCCTCGGGCACCTCCTGGAGCCTCTCATGCTGGGGCTGGGGGAAAAATCATCCCTCAGTTGTGCTGGGAGCTCTCAGAGCCGTGCTGAGCCAGCGCTTTGATCCAGCATTGCCCTGTGATGCGGCGTCCTTCCTTTTCATCCCAATCCTGCCTTGATTCTCTGCCTCATGGTTCCTCATTTCCTGGAAAGATGCCATTCCTCATCCCTCAAATTACCGCTGTCCTGTGGTCCCAGGGGCCTGGCAGCATCCCATGAACAAGGAGCACCCCGCCACCCCCCCAGCTCAGCTCCTACCCTGGCCATGCCAGTGCCATATCCCTCCCTTTCCTCTGCTCTTCCCTCCCATCAAGCACCAGGCTCCTCCATCCGTTTAGCCCCTGCTGAGTATTGATCACTGATCTCTCTTCTCCTTTCCCATGGATCATTACCGAAGGCAGAACAGGCACCTGCCCTAACACCACGATACCTCTGGTAGTAGAAACATAATTGTCAGGGCTTGCCTTACTAAATCCCCCAGCTGATTGGCATGGGGGCTATTTTTATGCTATAAAATAATTAACTCTGTTTTAGTGCAAAAGCTGGGGTCAGGGGGACGGGTGCTGGCAGTGCTGTGCCTGTCGTGCTCCCCAGCAGCTGTGGTGCCATGACAGAGCCATGGGTCTGTTCTCTTCCCAGCAGGTGCTGGAGAGATTCACGTGGTCCTTTTCGGAGGGCTTATGTGGAGGATGCTCAAGCAGAAGTACACTGGGAGCAGAGGAGATGGCTGGTCTGGAGAAGGACCCCGGCATCATCCTCATCCTGGCAGGAGAGGGGCTGTCAGCTCCCATGGCGCGAGGGACTGGGGAGGTGTTTGGACACACTGAAGCACCTCACAGTTCCCATCAGCAGGACCTGCCTTCCGAGCCTCTGGGAATGGCAGAAAAATCACTGCAGGGCAGAGGAGCTCCCCAAAGATACCCGCTGGCCACCGCCGCCTCAGCCACGTGTGCGGGCACATCTGCGGCGTTATCAGTGCCATGGGCAGGGTGCAGCCACGTGGGCATAACCACCCCCTCATCCCAGCGGGACCCCGGGGAGCCCACCCAGCCACTGCCAGGGATCGTTGGCACCTCTGTGCTGGGAGTATTGGGGTCAGCCCAGCCCCATCCCGCAGAGCCGGGGGGCTCAAGCCCTCAACCTCTTTAATCTTTTAGAAAAAGATTGCTAAGGGGGGGGATTGAAAACCGAGTCTAAAAATAACTCCTAAAACTTCCTGTGCTGCTGGCAGGTGGCTGGGACAGGCTGCGGGGGCGGGAGGCAGCTGTGGGGCTCGGCGGCGGTGCCCCGGCGGTTTCCATGGGGTAACCCCGGCAGAGGGGACCCGGGGGGTGCCGGCCCCCTGTCACCCACCCCAGCTGCCTGCTGGGCCGCCTCGCCTCTGGTTGCACTCGGTGGCTGTTTCCAGCCAAATTTGGCAGAGATCAGAGGTGCTGGGACCTCCTGGGAGAATGCCAGGGAGGGGGTGGGGAAGCTGCAGGCTGTGCTGAGCCCTTATTAGACACGGGAGAATCCAGCAGCACGCGGGCAGCCAGGGCTGCCAAGCTCTCCTTGTGCTGATCCAGCGTGGCTGGTCTAGCAGGTGATGGGTGTTTGCAGCTCCTCCAAGGCGTGGAGAGGGGTCAGACCTGGTGCTGCTCCTCGCTGAGGCATGACTGGCCTGTGACAGGGACTTGGCCAGGGATGGTGTCTCCGTTGCCACTGGGGGTTTGTTCATTGCCCCCACCCACACGATCAGGGTTCTGTGATGAGCAGCAAAGCTGCTGTCCCAGTTTTGACCCATAAAGTACGAAGGGAAGGTCCTTCCTGGGGTGGAGAGTGGCAAGAGGTGGCCAGAGAATAAAAATACTCTCAGTGCCGGTAAGCTGGGGGTGCCAGAGGCTGTGGGAGTGTGGCTGTATCCTGACAGTCCCCAGCTCTCCCTGCCTGGTAGCAGCAAAGGGAATCCTGGAGAACCACCTGGGGAGTAAATGAGGTTCAGGTGCCCAGAGCAGTAGAGCCTCTGGAGCAGAGGAAGGAGCTGCCGAAGCCGGTGGTGACTTTTGGGTGACGGGAAGGTTTCCATCCGGATGGAGCGGCGCTGGGGACAGCAGCAGCACAACCCCGTTGGGTTTTGGGTGCCGGGGTGTGCGGGCTCGGGAGGAGAGGAGAGGAGATAACAATTCTCGTCCCGGGGAAGGCGAGGGAAGCGGCTGCGCTGAGCCGGGCGCTGGGATGAGCTGATAACAGGCACATGGTGCTGCCCCGGGGGAGCGGGCGTGGGTGCCAGCATCCCTCCTCCCTCTTTCTCCCCTGTCTGCCCTTTTTCACCTGCGGTGAGACCGTGCCACTGAGGGGCAGCCGCCAGCAGAGACCACAAGCGGTGTTGGTCGCTTGTGGGCTGGAGCCTCCTCCGCCCACAGCAGTGCCGAGGGTGAATTTAATCAAGAAAACAGAGGTTGGCGGCTGATTTTTTTTTTCTCTCTCTCTCTTCTGTTTCTTTTTTTTTTTTCCTGAAGAGGAAAAAAAACCAAACAACTTTGTTTGTGAGTCACTCTTGGCCGAGGGAGCAGGGCTGCGCTCTGTGCATCAGGCTGGCACATCCCACCTCGCACGGACGATGCTGCCGGGAGGCACCGCCGGCGGCTCTGACTCAGGCCACCCTCGGCACAGCCCCTTTCCCGCACTGCCCACCTCGCTGCCGGTGTCTGTGCCCTGCGGGCAGTCCTGGAAGCCCGGGGACATCGGAAGCACCGCGTGGCAGAAAGCACTGTCGCTTAGAAGTGGCCTCGGCTGGTCACTGAGGACGGAGGTGCAGCCTGCGCGCACCCTGGGGACATATCCTGCATGCCGCTCTCGGCAGAGCCGCTTCCTTGGCCATGGGGTTGTTCCAGCGCCAGCGTGCCGGGGCTGTCTCTGAGAAGCTGCCATCAGCGCCAGTGCTGGCTGGGGAGCCCCATCTTGGTTGCCCTCTTGCCTGCAGCCGCTGCTGGATCCAGCCCCCGGGAAAGCAGGAGGGTGGCCTGGAAGCAGGAGTCTGAGCTGGCTCAGCCCCTGGTGGGACCCACTGTGCGCCTCTCCTGCCCCATCGAGGCAGCCGGCCCCGTGATGGAGCAGCAAGGAAAGCGTCTGGGCCGGGCTGGGGCTTTCCCAAAAAAGGCCTGAACTCTTCGGTTGAGTTTGCCACTTCCCTTACCACTCCCTTTCCTGTGAGAGGATGTGTTCGGCCGCTTTTCTTTTCTCTTTCTCTCTTCTTTTCTCCCCCTCCTCCCTGCCCGCAGAGCCGGCGGTCCTGGCGATGCTGCGCACCCCCTGAGCCGGCCGGGGTCACCCTGGCTGGCGCGATGGCCAGGCTGCAGGTACGGACCCGCCACAAGAGCTGCTCCCACACCCCCCAGTCCTCCCAGCACCCACGGCACAGGGTCGGTGGGCACGTCGGGGGTCAGCACAGGCTGTGCTGGGGTGCCCCTGCACTGGGGTGGGTGCTGATTTGTGCCCCACGCTGCAGAACTGGGGGAGGCTGCTTTGCCCAGGGTCAGCAGGGCACGAGGAGCTTCATGTGCAGGTGTATGGGATGGGGCCAACATCTCAGCAAGGCCTGGTAGAAGGGGAGGTTCCCCTTTGAAAGCAGTTTTGGGGAGAGCTCATCTTGTCCGGTTGCATGGAGGGTCCCCTCTCCATTCGGCGAGAGGACAGTGTGGTGCCAGAGTCATGGGGACATCACGGGCGTGTGACCTGGCATGGCCCAGGGACACCCGGCACACGGGGACTCCCAGACTCACGGAGGGCTTGGGGAACTCGGGGAGGGTGGCTTTTGGGGTGTCTCTTCTCTCTGTGGGGAAATGTCCCCTGTTTGTTGTCCTTCCTCTTTCTGCAGCCTCGAGCGCACGCCCTCGCCTTCCCTCGGGCACTTCCCTATCCACCGGCCCCAGCAGCCCCATGGCGGGGCCTGGCACTGGGGCAGCTGGTGACAGCCCCACGGCACCCAGGCCCTGCCAGCATGGTGAGGTGGGGGTGGCAGGGGCATTAAGGGGTGCACAGTGCTGGGAAATCATCCCTGCAAATCCAGAGCGTGATGGCAGCACCTTTCAGTGCCCGTCAGAGTGTGCTGGCATTGCCTTTTGCTGCCAATCCAGATGTGCTGAGCTTGGCCTTTGCTGCCAGTCCAAATGTGCTGGCATTGCCTTTTGCTGCCAGCAAGGATCACCCCAGCATCACCTCTTGGTGCCATCAGACAAGGTCCCTGTGGTCCTTATGCAGCCCCACAGTTCCCTTCTCCCTGTTCCCCATGGCACAGCCCACTCCTCCAGAATAGCCCTGGGTGTGTCCCACAGCACCCAGCATGGGCAGGGACCTGATCCTGCTCCTGGCCGGGTGCTGAGCGCACCCCTTGGCGTGGGAAGGGGATGCTCCTGCCAAGGGATGCCACCCCCTCCTGCTGCCTCTCCAGGGTGTGTTGGCTCAGCCACTTGTGGGTCAGCTCTTGCCAAGGAGCGAAGCGAAGTACCTGGATGTCCCCACAGAGCAAAGCCACGTGCTGTCCCCACATCCCGGTCCCTCGGTCACCCCCAATCCAACATTTCCAAAGCCCAGGGCTGTGGCAGAGCCAGGGTGAGCTGGGAGGGAGCAGGGTTTTCCCAGTCTTCAGGTTGTCCTCCTGCTCACCCCGTTCCTACAGTCTCGACAGCAGTTCCTGTTGTTGGTGCCGCAGCCCCCAGCAGTGCTGGGATGAGCAGTGGGATGTGGGTGAGCAGCGGGAAGAAGGGTGCTGGGAGTGGAAGATGGTTGGGCCAGGGGAAGCAAAGGAAAGGGAAGAAGTGGGGGGTTCAATGGACCCGAAAGCAGCACGGTGCGAGAGGGAGCAGAGCTGCTGCTGCACCAGGTGACAAGGTCACAGCCGTCCTGCCAGCACTCGGGGCTATAAATAGGGACAATTGGGAGTGAAATACAGACTCTCTCCTTTTTCGTTCCTGCGGGAGCACTGGGACTGTGGGAGGATTTGTGAGGGCGCAGGAAAGCACTGCTGGGTGATGGCTGTGCTGGGAGCAGGGGGGCTCTGGGGAGAGCTGTGTCCCCAGCTGCATCCCACACCCTGGCTCTGTCCCCTTGCTGAGTCAACAGCAAGACTCAGACCCGAGGTGATGGGGCCTGGGGCTGCTCAAGGTGGAGATGCTGAGGCTGAGATGTCCAGGGGCTCTCCCTGCCTGCTGCCACTGCTCCCATTCCTCCCTTCTGGCAGGAGAGGGACTGTGATTGCTGCCCATCACCCTTGGCAAGGCACAGGGAGGCAGAGCCAGCTGTGGCCATGACATAACCACTGCCCGTGCTGAGCCCAGCACCCAGCATCGCTCCTGCCCAGGAGCATCCCTGCTCCAGGCTGAGCCAGTGGTGCAGGCAGGGACAGGCAGGTGGCATGGGACGAGGTTTGGTTTAGCGCCAGGAGCTGTGAAAACTCACCACCACCACCCTGTTTCCTTCCACTCACATGATGCCATGGAGCAGCTCTGACTTCCCCATCCCATGCCTGAAGACACCAGGGATTTCAGCCACTCTTCCTCATGGCACGGGGCATGGCCAGGGGTGTGCAGGGCCAGCACTGAGCCCCTCACCCTGCCAAACCCCTCTGCTGCCTGCAGCGAGCCCCACAGCATCCCCAAAGTGTGGGATGGGATCCCAGGCAAAGCAGAGGGCTGGCAGAGGATGTCCTGATGCATTTCCTCTTTACTTTCCTTCTCACTTCCTTTTCTTGCACTTTCTGCTGCCCTGCCCTCGCTTGCCGCCTGCCCAGGGCTTTCCCCAGCGCCGAGCAGCCCTCGGAGCCTCTCAAAGCCGGGGGTTCTGTGCAGTAACGTGGTGCCGCTCCTCTCCCTCCCCACAGGCTCCATCCAGGAGGTGGCAGGGACGTTAGCTGGGGGGTCTCACGGCTCACCCGCGGGCTGGGAGGAGCTGAGAGCGGCGGAACAGCCCCTGAAGCACGACCCAACCCCGTCCACCGTGTATGAGGCTGGGACGCAGGTGAGGGGTGAGCGGCCGGGGGCCAGGGTGGCAAGCAGGAGCCAAAACTAAATCACAGCAAGTCACTGCACAGGGGTTCCTCCTGTACCTCTGTGTGCTCGCACAAGGCGGGGGATGATCCTTGGCAGCTCCCTGACCCTCTCCACCCTCCTGCCTTTCAGTA
Source organism: Eulacestoma nigropectus (assembly GCA_013397775.1). NCBI lineage: Eukaryota > Metazoa > Chordata > Aves > Passeriformes > Eulacestoma > Eulacestoma nigropectus. The sequence continues at coordinate 379,541 of VZTE01004705.1, forward strand.
CGCAGGACCCGCGTCCGCAGAGTCACCCCTTCCGATGTCCCGGCATGAGACTTCTCCGACAACGGTGCAACCCGCCAGCAACCACCGCCCCAACGCCTGCTGCTTCTGCTGGTGCTGCTGCTGCAGCTGCTCATGGTACGTCCCACTGCCCGCCTGGCCCTGGCTCCCGTGGGGTCAGTGAGCAACACCCACCCACCTCGTCAGCCCATAGGCAGGGCAGGTCACAGAACACGGAAAGGCTTGGGTTGGAAGGGAATGTAAAGATCATCTCGTTCCAACCCCCTGCTGTGGGCAGGGACAGCTTCCACTAGACCAGGCTGCTCCAAGCCCTGGCCTTGGACACCGCCAGGGGTGCAGGGATCGCGTGTGTGTCGTCGTTCCTCTGTGCTTTGTGCAGCACCAAGTGCTTGGATGCAGCTGCTGCCAGGGCAGGCGACCAGGTCTGAGGGAGATGGGGTCCCACAGCTGCCCCCACTGCTGAGTTCCCTGCAGCCCTGCAGTGGCAGCTGTGGCACCCAAGCCATGGGCAGTGGGTGCTGGAGGGCAGCGAGAATGGAGATGCCCCTGCTCCCTGAGCTGAGCCTCTGAACCACTTGTGTGCTCGTTGGGTTGGGAGCTGAGAGCAGGACAGGTGCCTGGCTAGACAGGTGTGAACGGTGCCCTGGAGCAGGTGGGCACCAGTGGTGCTGTGGCGTGGGGCTCCCCCCAGCACAGAGCCTGGTGAGCCCCAGCTGAGCCTGGGTGCTCTGTGACTCCTGTTCATGAGCCAAATCTTTTAGAATACATGGAGCAGACAGCAGCAGTGGGACTCCGCAGTGCTGCCTGGATGGTCTCCAGGGACGGATGGCCCTGGTCCATACGAGCCCTCTGGGAAGCTCTGCCTTGGAGCAGCAGGTGCAGAGTCCGGCCCTGCCCTCCCAAGAGTGACAAAAGCCAAGGATGGAACCAGCTGCTTGCCTCCATCTGCATCTCCTGTCCTTGCTGAGGATCTCCAGCTCTCTATTCTCTGGATATCCCAGATTCTGGAGAGCCCATCTGCTCTTCCTCCTCAGCATCTGCTCACTCAGAGATTGCTGATGGCTCCAGGCTTTGCAGCAGCTTTGGTCTTTACAGCCACCAAGAGCAGCAAGCTTGGAGGAGCAACAAACCCTGGAGCTGAGCCGCGTGCATCCCCCTCCTAGACACTGCCCTAGGCATGGTGGCATTCCCTGTGTCTCTCCTTCATCTCTGCAAGAGCCTGTGAGCAGAGATGGAGCAGAAATCCCAGAGACGGGACAGATATCCCTCCTGTATCCTGTTCCTGGAGCAAGCGGTGCCGGTTGCTGAGTGGGGCTCAGGCACAGCAGGCAGTGACCCCTGGGGGTGGCACAGGCAGGGAGATGCCCACAGCTTCACCCACGCCAGCCGCCCACGCTGGGGCAGAGGTTTGCACAGCCAGTCCTGTGCAAGAAGCGAGGGACGGTGTCGCAAGCAGGAAGGGCTGCGGTCAGTGCCGGGCACCGAAATTCAAGGGCCCGGGGGAAGTTGGCTGATGGCTGCTCTCCACTTGTGCCACCAGCACCCCCAGGGGCAGGGGGAAACGGGGACAAGAACACTGCATCCCCAAGCCCCAGCACCTCTATCCCACTGTCTGCCTCCGGGCCGGGCCAGCGCTGGCGCATCACCAATAAACCCTCGTTTAGTTATTGGTGATTATTCGTGACAGTTCACGACGGCTTCGCCTTGGGCCGATCCAGCACTGACCTCTGCCGGCTGCTGCGGCCACTCTGGCTCAGCTCAGTCCTGGCACACGTCCCTGGCACATGGCCCTGGCACACGGCCCGGGTGGTGGAGCGGGACCAGGGCCACAGCAGTGCCTGAGCACAGGGACATCACAGGGACACCCTCCCATGGTGACAGCAAAACTGCGCGAGGGAGCCAGGGTGCCACCAGGGCAGCAGGTGAGGGGGAGGCATGGGTGGGGGGTGCTGGTGTCCATGGAGGAGATTTAGTGGTCAGGGGTCAGGGTGGGGTCTGCGCTTGTCCCCAGTGCCCCTGACTACCTCTCTGTCTCCCCGTTAGGAACGAGGACCGGGAGCGAGCATGGAGGGCATCCCGGGAGACCAAACTGGAGACCATCCCAAACTGTGAAGCATGGTGAGTGCAGGGGCAGTGCAGTGGAGGGGGACAAGCACAGCATGGCACTGTCCCCTCTGCCACCCTCCATGGCAGCCAGCACTGTGTCCTGCCCCTGGGGTACACGCAGGGCAGAGGGTCAGGGCACCAGGGCTCAAGGGTTCCTGGTGATGTGTCCAGCAGCTCACCCCCAGTTCTCACCAGGAAACAGAGAGCCTGGAGCCACAGGCTGAATCCTACTGTGATTCTGCCCTTGGGCCCATTGCAAAGGGAAGCTGAGGCATGGAAGAACCTCAGCAGATTTCAGACCTCATCTTGCCCTGTAGATCCACTGCCAAAAGCATCGTGCAGCCACAGGGAGAGGTGTTGGGGCACAGTTCCTCTGGGATGGGAGCAGGGATGAGCAGGAGGGACACAGTGGGATCCCTGGCCGGCTGTAACGTTATCCCCTTGCCTTCCCCCGGACCTGTCAGCGCCAAACCCACACCGGAGGAGGTGCAGGGCTGGGCACAGTCCTTTGACAAGCTGATGAAGAGCCCGGCGGGGCGCAACGTCTTCCGGGAGTTTTTGCGGACTGAGTACAGCGAGGAGAACATGCTCTTCTGGCTGGCATGTGAGGAGCTCAAAACCGAGTGCAACAAGCACACCATCGACGAGAAGGCCAGGATGATCTACGAGGATTACATCTCCATCCTCTCTCCCAAGGAGGTAGGAGGCAGAGCCTTTGAGGGAAGGGCCCAGGGTAAAATGGGGCTGGGGCGGGCTCTTGGGGAGAGGGCTCTGTTCCAGCTGCCGCCAGAGCCCTGTGATAGTCTGGGGATGAGTTTGGCAGGGTAACAGCGGTGGGAAGGGGATATCCAGCCCCCCAAAACCCCTGGGACGCTGCCGGCAGTGGGAGCGCGGGCCGGGTTGTGCTGCGGGGCCGAGACCTCACGAGGGCACCAGCGGGCCGAGGAAATGCTGCATCCCGGCCTGCAGCATCCCCGGATTGGGAGTACCCAGGGCGGGACCACCCCAACCCACCTCCCTGTGCCCAGCCGGGGGGCACAGAGGGGACCCAGAGAGCTCCCCACTCCTCCCCGCAAACCTCCCCAACCACCAAGGCTCCAGTGCCAGTATCCTCTGGGATGGAGCACACTGTGTTTTCCCCACATCTGGTGCCGTGTTGATACCCAATTTCCCATGAGAGCGGGTGCTGGGGCTGAGGGCTTGTCCTTGGGTGTCCCCCAGCCCCCAATTTCTCTCCGTGCCTCCCAGGTGAGCCTGGACTCGCGGGTGCGGGAGGTCATCAACCGGAAGATGCAGGAGCCGTCCTCGCACACCTTCGACGACGCTCAGCTCCAGATTTACACGCTGATGCACAGAGACTCCTACCCCCGCTTCCTGAACTCTGCCATTTACAAATCGCTGCTCCAGAGCGTCTCCCACTCCTCCTCGGAGTCCTAAGGGCACCCGCCAGCCATGGGGACACCAGTGGGGACACGGTGGCCGGAGGGCTCGGTGCCTCCTCCCCTCTGCCGCCTTCCTTGCCAGACCCCACCAAGTTTTTAGCTTTTTACCTATGAACTGTCACCCCGGTGTCTGGGCCACACTCCAGGACTGTCCCCAGGGCACAGCCTGGGCCAGCTCGTACTACTGATTCCCTGCCCCGTCCCCAGCGCTGGCCGGAGCGAGCTGGGGGAGCACAGGGCAGCGCCTGGGGCCTGGCTCCCCCCATACCCTGTTTTGAAGAGGTCACTTTATCCCATCTCCACCACACTTGGGGACACGGCATGTCCCCATTTGCCACCTGAGACCCAGTTGGGGACTGGGCTGGGGTTTTTTTGAGGTGGGAGGGGAGGTCGATTGTTGTTGGTTTGGGTTTGTTTGGTTTTTTTTAATTTTAAATGCTCTTTTGGTTGGCTTTTACTGAGGGACTTGAGGTGCGGGAGGGGGGGTTGATGAGCACCTCTGTACATATAAAAACTTGTCAGGTTTACCTCGATCCAGTTGTTTGAGGTGGCCCAAAGGGCAGGAGGGTGGTGCTAGAGCCTGTTTGTATTCCCGATGGATCTGGATGGAGCAGAGGGCAGAGCTCTGAGCGGCCAGAAGGGGCCATGGGGATGTGCTCGGGGGGTGCGCAGGGGGTGTCTTACAGCTGCCTCCAGCCAGTGCCCGTGACACATCAGCACTGTTCCAGGACACCACACAGTCACCCCAAACCCAGAGCATCCTGCATCCTTGGTTCATGGACCTCGGAGAGGGGGAGAACACCTGTGGAGGTGTTGTTTGCCCTCCTGCAGAACCCACAGGCACCAGGACCCCTGAACGAGAGAGCTCCCAGCTGGCCCAGACCTGCCCTGCCAGTGGGGAGAAGCGCAGGGGTCTGTCCTGGTCCCTCACTGCGCAGGGACCCGGGCTCCAGGCAGGATGGGAAGTGTCACAGGGAGGATACAGAATTCCCATGTGGTTTTGCACAGCACAAGGAATGATTTACTAAGGCCCAGTATCCAGGATTAAAACATGTCTGTCCCTGCCCTTCACACTGAAACAAAGCCAAGGGGTTTTGCAGCCAGTCTTTGCTTTTCCTGACCCACCACAGCAGTTTCTTATTTATCCAACCCTTCCCCTCCTCTTTTCAGCCCTTCCAAAGAAAAAAAGTGCTTTTTATTGACCTTATTTTTTAAACAAACCAATTCTTTCAGCTTTTTTTTTTTGTTTTTGTTTCCTTCCTTCCTCATGGCATGACTGTGTGGAAATTCATGTCAGTAAATTTAGTTTTCTTTGCCAAGCTGGAAATACAGTTCAAGAAAATGTATTTTTGAGAGAGATCAGCAATGGTTTATTAGGAATGTTGGTATTGTTATTATTGGCAGGTTTTCCCCCAGTCTGCACCCGTACAGCATCCCCACCCTGCACAGGGGAAGTTTTAGTTCTGGGTTTATTCCGTGAGTAAGGGAAATACTCTCAAATGTGGCCCCAGCCTGCGGGTTGGAGGTTGAACATCCCTTGAAGCTGTTCAAGAGCATGACAGGGGGTCAGAGCCCCTCCACACACCACAGAGGTCTCAGCACAGGGAAGACCCCACTGCCACCAGATCATCTAGTTTTTCTCTTGCTCCCAGTCCCTTTTAAACACCTTACAAGCAAATCTTTACATCTGAAACACCTCTTTACTGAGTGTGCTTCCCCTCCCTGGCTCTCCTTGGTGTTACCCCAGAAAATGGCACTGTAAAAGGACATGGTTCTTTCCCCAGACTCCTGGCTTGGGACTCTCGGTACCTAATTCAGGATTGTCAGAAAGCTGTACACAAGCTCAGCTCTGCTCCTGACAGGAACACAAGAAGAAAGGCAAGAGGCACTGGTAAAGAGCTGGCTCCCCTTCCCAGCGCACGAGCCAGTGCCGTGGTCAGCGTGGGTTTCAGATCCTGAAGCTTTTTTTTCGGCATCACTGCGAGGACACTGCTCCCTCCCAAGCCTGGCTTGAATAATCCCATTCACCACAAGACTCATGAGGCTTAAAGGAGTTGTCAGCGTCTTTGAATATTTTCCTTCTTGGGAGACTTGGCTGCACCCTGCAAAGTGAAAGCCCTGAGCAAAGGATGCTGGTGGGATCCCTGCCTCCGGAGCTGCACAGCCCTCAAAGGGGCTGGGAGCACGTTTTCCGCTGCTTTCATGTGGCTGCTTACTCCTCTCCAAACATCTCCGAGGTCTCTGCTCAATGTCTGCTGTCTGGCAGGCTGGGAAGCCAGTGGAAATACTTGTTTTTCACTCTGGAAGAGGGAAGCGATGCCGTGAGAGATGTGACTGCAAATGCTCCTGCCCTGCTCATCAGCACAAGAGCTGCAGGGCACAGCACTGCTCCTGGGCAGCCTCAGACCCACAGACCTTGCTGGGGTCCCCCAAATGCTGCATCACCCCAGTCAAAGGCTATGAAAAGGAAAGAAGAGGGATTTTAAGTCTAACTGAAAGCTGTTGTGAGCTCAGATGGAATTCCCCCACCAGGTTTTAGTTAGCTCCCAGAAGGAGCCCAACTCTGCAGATCGCCTTCACAGGGTCCCATTTGTAGATGTGGCAGCTGGGGCTGGCTTTGCCACCGGATCCTTTCCTTATCTGACCCCTTCCAAGCACCAGCTCTGAGCTCACTTCAGACCTCCTCCACTTCCACAGCTAAGTGCTAACAGCTCCCACCCATCCCTCTAGCCCTTACCTTCTCCAGATCCAAGCCTCTGGAAAATTTCCTGTATTTGCAGCATTTTCCCTCCTCCTGAGCCTCTCCAGCAAGCCCCTCTGAAACTCCAGGCTGTTTTTCAGCTGTCAAGCTACAAGCAGAGCACAAACAGCAAAGTGCCTGGGACTCCTTTTGAACAGTTTGGGGTACGATTTCTGTGGCTGGTGTCACCCTGCTTTCTAGTCTTTTATAGCCTGGGCAGTGCATTCTTATCTTTGCAGCAGCCAATGCTGTTGGCATTTAAAGGCTCGAGATGCCAAGGAATCACTGCAAAATCCAGTGAATGCTGCCAAGATGGAAAGCAACATCTGATCTGTACCCCAAAAGCTGTGTCCTGTCAACAGTACTGCCCACCCAGCCGCCCCAGGGCTTGGCCCAGTGGTTGAGATTCCACGAGGTGACAGGAACAAGCCTTCACGCACCAAGGGTGTGCCTGCAAGTCATATCTCACTTTCTGCTGCTCCAGGCATTATTCAGTCCTCATCCACCAGGACACGGACTGCCTGTCAAGTTCCCATGCTGGAAAAACAAAGGGCTGCACACACAGTTGAAATAAAAGTCAGAAACTGACAAAAATGTTTAATATTAGTTTTGAAGAGAAAGTGACCGTACTCGCTTAGATGAGAAAGTAATGACTGGGTGTGTTTAGTGAGCTCTCCTGCCAACCTGTCAGCCCAGGGCTGTGGCTCTCTGCGAGGCCCAGGCCTCCCCGCTGCTGCTCTCAGCGTGTGACAATGCAAACTCACTGGGACACAAAACACAATTGCCGTGGGAGCCGGCGTGTGGAGGCTGCGCTCGGGTCTGCGTTTGGCTGCCGCTCTCGGGCCATGGCACATGTCAGCAGAACTGCAAGAGAAGGGAGTTTAAACCCCAGTTAGAAACCTCACTGCAGAAGAAGGTAAGGATCCAGGTGTGGGCTTGTTTCAGAAGCTGGCAAGGGCTTGAGGGTTCTCAGAAGCAAGGGCCAAAGGGAGCCCCCATCTCAATCTCTCAGCTGTGGCTTTTTGGCACTTTGTAGCGGCACCATTTCTGCTCACCCCTGAGCTCTGTGCACAGCATGAAAGAGCAGTTTTGAAATCCTTAACATCACCACTATCCCTCAGAGGGCAGAGGCAGCATGGAAAGCACAGTGAAGCAGGTTATGGAAGAAGGATACGAGGAGAGAGCAGGGAATGTGGAAGTGAGACTTGACCCCAGCTGATCTGCAGAGATGGGATGAACGCAGGAGCTCTCACCTCTGTGCTGGGAGGGAAGATCACTGTCTAGAGCCAGTGAGGGTTTAGGAAGCACCTCTGAGCAGCAGCCAAGTGCCTGCAGCATGGTGGGTGCAGCCACCCCAACACCCCTCAGTGCCCACAATAGCCCTGGCGCGCTACCTTCCAGCGGTTCCCACACTCGTTGCACACGACGAAGGTGGTCATGGGCTCGTCGGAGCTGCGGGTCTGCACCTGGGGGGGACAGAAGGGAGGTGAGAGCTGAGCACCACACGTGGCCCTGTCCCTCTGGCCTCCAGGGATTCGTGCTGGGCTCACAAAATCAATGAGAGACCGAGGCTTGGGACAGCAAAAGGAGCTTTCCAGTGAAGTAAGTCCGGTGGTTGTGTTACACACAGATACACACCTGTACACACATCATGACCCTCTCCAGCCTGACACCTGAGTGACAAGTTTCAGGGCAGCGTATTTCCCTCCTCACCCAATCTGCTGCCCATTCCTTTCAGGTGACTCTGGCAGTGGACATAACCACACCCAATCCCTCCCCAAACTGTCCCCCAGGACGGGATGCGGCCAGCAGTGCCATGACAAACCCCTCCGTCCCAAGCACATGCTCCACAGCAATGCATAAAAAAGCACTTGAGCCATTGCCATTTACAGACCAGTCCTACATCCTGGCCTCACAGGAACACGCTCTGGGTTACCAGGTTCTGCACAGTTCCAGTCTGGTTTGTGTTTGAGCCATTAAGGAACTCTGATATTTAACCCAGATGTGATTGCTGCCTCTGACTGGCTCTTGCCAGAAACACATACTTTACTAAAAACCAGATTTTCGTGGCATTTGAATACCACAAGGCAGATCTAGACTGAAAACACTGGTACTCCCTACACTAGTCAGGCAGAACTGTGCCGAGGGGTGATTATGATGATCTATGTGTAATTACCCAATGTGCAAGAGTCACAGTATTTGCATGATGCAAATTAACCATTTTTGCAAGAATGCTGGATAGCTAAATTCTGTAACTCTCCCCCTTTACTGTCTGCTTCCAACATGCTCATAAATGCGAGTTCATCTACTTGGGACTTACAACATCTCATCACTCACTAGTGATTTCACTAGAAAACAAATCAAAATATAGAAAACCTCCTGATATTTCTATTTAGAAGACACTGTTGTCTCCTGCTCAAATTCCAGGCAGTCAAACTCCAGTTCACTACAGGTGGAGACAGTCCCATGTGGTGGGACAGCCCAGGAATGCTTACTGGGAGCACTGTGGGATGCAAGGCTGCTGCTGAGCCAAAGGAAACTCCCTGGTCAGATTCCTGGATCTCCTCCTCTTTCCATGTGTTTGTATGTCAAGTCCAAGCAGATGCAGGAGTCTCACCCGGCACTCGCACACGCAGTTTATGCGCAGTCACTCAGCAGCAATCTGGTGGCTGCTGGTGCGTTTTTGGGTATCTGCACATTCTAAACCACTGACTCACAGCAAAGGCACATTTATCTCCAGATGCCTGGCACGAACATGGGAGCTAAAAAGCACTGGTAATGCACAAGGCTTCCAGCAGCTGGCCATGGGCAAGAAAAATCCTCTGTCTGCTCACATCACAGCTTCATTTATTCCTTTTGTTTCACCCATTTCATGCTATTTGAATTTAAATAAGTTGGGACTTATCCAGCTGCAGGTTATCTAAATTCTTAATTTGTACTTTTAATACCATCAACATGTCTGACTCAGTTTCTGCAGCCTCTCCTCTACACTACCCACTCCTTTCTTGTCTGAATCCCAGCATTCCCAGCACCTGCTTTCAGTGTAGAGCACTGCTGCACTTTTGAAAGCTTCCTCAGTGCTGCACAACTCCTGCTCTTGTACAAATGAGCCAAAAAGTTACACGAACTCACAGAAACATGCGCAGAAGTACATTTTAGACAGCCTCAAGTGTCTTCTGTCCACCAGTAGCAAAATTTGTGCTGTGCTGCAGGGCCTGTCACGGAGCAGTGCGAGCTCGTGACCATGACAGATCATGTCCTGTGCAGAGGCCAAGACAGGAGCAGGAAAACCAACCTGGGTGTAGGTACAGTTCTTCTTCTTGCATTTCCCACAGGTGAACAGGTCTGTCTGTGTCCCTCCTGTCTTGGCCATCTGATGCTCACGGATTGCTTCTTTTGTCATGGCTTTCCTGATCTCCTTCAGCTCATTACTGGCCATTTCCTTTCCAAAAAAAAAAAAAAAAAAAAAAAAAAAAAAAAAAAAAAAAAAAAAGCAATAAAATCACATCTGCCCAGTTTTACTACCACACCCTTTACAGTGGAAACAGCCAACAGGACAGGGCAGCCAGACAGATGGGTATTAAGACAGAAAGCCTGTTCCAATTCTGGTTTCTGGTTCATAGCCAGGGCCTCAAGATGATGTGAAGGCCCAACAAACCACTCTCCACACTGCAAACACCATCACTAGCACACTCCACGCACTCTGGCAGCGGCTACTGAGAAATCTGCAACCCTGGCAGCAGCCCAGCCCTTTGGCTCCAGCTAAGCCTCAGGACACATCCCCTGTGAGAAGCAAACCCTGCTCCTCAGGCTCCCTCACCTCCGAGGTCATCACCGCGATCTGCTCGGGGGTGATGGCCCCACACAGCACATTCTTTTTCAGCTCAGGATTTTTGGAGTCCTTCAGGTTGGAGATGCGGCTCCTCACGCGGTTTTTGTATTTCATGTCTGTGTTCTTGACATCCTGGTAGATGCGTAGGGGCAGTCAAGGAGCCTGCAACCAACCCAGAGGCATCAAGCACTTCCCAGCTACCCGTGAAGAGCAGGGAGTGTCACCCACTGCCAGGATGAGGGTGCTGGGACCCAACAGCAGCATCGGCTCTGAGAGGTCAGTGCTGGACTTGAAAGCAGGTTTATACAATCCCAAAGTCCAGGAGCTTCCAGCTTGGGCTTTTTCACTGTGCTGGAAATACTCAGCTATGCTCAGGTTCTACAATCTGCCCTTTCTCTCAGCAAGGCAGCCACAAACCCCTCCACTGAGACAGCCCAGCTGCACCTCTGACCCCACAGTTCCCAAACCAAGCAAACTCCTGGCTTATCTCACATCAACGTGGAACTTGATCCTCATTGCTCCATCCTTTCCACTGCTTTTGTCTAGATCCACACGCTCTCCTCAACAGAGAGCACAGGGAAGTTGTATGAATTTGGAAGCAGAATCAAAAGCAGGAAACAGCACTCTGATGGGAAGGACAAACTAGAGATTACAGCCTCTGAGCTCCCAACTCCACACTGGCAGTTCCTTAGTGACCTCAGCCAAGCAGAGCTTGGACCAGACCCAGAACCCTGACAAGCTGCAGCAGAACATTTATGCACAGACAGTCCCGTTTTTCCTTTGAGCACATGGATTTCACTGCTGGAGGCATGCAGGCCCTCGAGGAAGCACTGTACAGCAAGGATATACTCTTCAATCTGGGCTGCTATGTGCTCGCAGTCGGCGCCGATGGCGATGTAGTCGTCTGTAAGACAGCAGAAACAGGAGCTCAGTGGCTTCCATGCAGGCCAGGGCTCCCCAGGCTCAGTATTCCTGAGCTACACATCTGGACAGTTTGCTGTTTTGATTCACATGCTCTTCCCATCAAATGGCATCTTGGCCTTTGCTCTTGCTACTCTCTGACCCTTGGGAGAAGAGCAGTGACGAAAATAGATTAATGCAGCCAGTCTGTGCCCTGTGCCTCGCTGGGATATGGACTGCATGAGACAAAGCTAACAACAGCCTTGGCCCAAGAACTTAGTTTTCCAATATACTCTTAATACAATTGAAATCCAACATATATAGGCAGGAATTGAGTTTCATCAGATATTCACCTCAATGAGAAGTAACTCTACTCAGACCAATGATCTGGGAGGGCCTGGAGGAGTGCAGCACCAGGATCAAGCCTTCCTTTCTCATCTCACCTCGGGACTGTCTGCTCCTCCCCTCTTCTCCCATACACCAGTTAAACAGCATCATATAGCGTGCATAGCTGCCACGGATAACCAACACCATAAAGCAGGGAAGGTAAGGCACAGCTGAGCTTAGGGAAAGGCTCAAGGGAACTCCTTCCAAGATTTCATATGGAAAGGGTTTTTCTAAGAGCTGTGCAAAGCATTTAATGCAGCATATAAGCACATGCACAGGAAGGCTAGAAATAAAGACTTCATGAACTTCTCCATCTGTCATCTACATTCATTGGCTCCAAATCAGTAAGACTCTGCAGTGCTTAGACCCCAATTTTTCAAAGGGATCTGCAATGCGGACACAACCAGATGCTTAAACTTCCAGAGATGCTGAGCACCTGCAGTTGCCTCTCACTTGAGACGGCACAGTCTGAATGCAAGAGGGACCTGTTCCACCCCAGATCCAGAGGACCACAATATTTAAGGAGGTCCTGTGTGCAAAGGCAGCAGAGTCTTGACAGCAGATGCTGACTGGAATAAGCACCATTCCTACAAAGTCCATGTACTGAGCCACAGCTTCACTTTGTGCCCCAAGGGTGACAGGGAAGACAGCTTCACTTTACAGCAATCACAAAAGACCTAGAAAGGGAAGCAAATCCCTGCACACCTGAAAGATTGAACTTCTGCACAGACCACCCCATGCTGCAGAGCAGAAGACCCCAAGTCACCCCATGCTCTTAACAGCCAATGCCTGACACATTGTCATGCCTCCAGCTCAAGCCAGGTCCCTGTATAAGTGTCTGAAAATGCTGCAACAGCAGCCAGTTCATCAAAGGGGTGACCAGTGGCTAGACTGAGCTGCTGGCAATAATCCTTTGACAAGGCTGCTTCAGAACAGTGTGCCTAAGCTGAGCTGGCATTGACAGTCTCTGTCAGAATGCTCCAGGAGCTGTGAAGCACTTAAGGCAATGCAGGGCTTCCCCCAGCACTTACCATCAGCCTGCAGAGCTGCTGTCAGCATCTCCCTGCATTTGTTGCGCACAGCATCGCAGGTGATGGGGGCCGGAGGGAAGGTGGTGATTTTGGGGGTGGTCGGAGTCTTTGGAGGCTCCTGCCTTTTGTTGGAGCTAAAAGAAAAACTTCACCTGTCAGAATCTCTCAGTTTGGGCCACTGAGAGCAGAGAAGGGAGCAGCAGGTATGTGGTCAAGCATCCTGTTAATCATAATACAGAACCAGTCAGAGCACAGTGCAAAGTCATTGTCCCAAATCAGCACAGAGCACAACACAGCGGCCAACGCCCTCAGCCCAGACATGAGCTCTCCTGTGGACACTGCTGGCTGCCAGCAGAGGTATAATCCATGAACAACCCTGCCAACCATCTTGTGTTATTCAACATGTATCAGCTGCTGCACCACTGGGCATCAAGTGAAAACATTGCTGTTGGACACCACCAATGACCCAAATACACTCAGGACATCTGAGACCATCAGCACTCTCTCAGTTTGGCAGTGCAGTGCAGATTCATGGTGCTTCTTTCCTCTTTAACTCTGCAGGACACCAAGCCCATAACTGCTCTCAGCAGAAAGCAAGCAGAAAGCTCCAGAAGAAGGAGCTGCTGTGCTAAGGAAAAGAAAGAAAAACAAAGAAAATGGCTCCTTTAGCTTTGATATTTAAAAAACACCACCAACAAAGTGTAGCACATAAAAGGTTCTTCCTTTTTCCTGTAATCTGAGCAAGACTTTGATTACTCATCTCACAGAAGAGCACCCCTACACAGCCACACACAGCTCACACAGGTGCCAGGCTACCACAGGACTAAGAAATACTGCCTTGCTCTCAAAAATAACTCCATTTCCACCTGCAAGCAATCGCAGGCACAGGCAAGGGAATGCAAACACCTGCCTGCTGTGGCTGACTCACTCGGGTCACCTGCCAGGGCAGCTGGATGGAGACCAGCCTGCACAATCAGCACATGATGTGGGCAGGCTGAGTCACTGCTGCGGGGTCTGCATGCAGAGAAGGAACCTCACTGAGCAGCTCAGCTGGTTGTGCACCCAGAAAGCCTAACATCTGCATGTGGAGTTAGTGAGCCCTGCAAATACTGCTGCTAAAAGATGATTTACAGTTAGTATGATTCACAAATTATTTTCTAGAGCTTTGTTCTCCCCCCTAAATCTAGGCAGCAGAACAGCAAATTTTTTTTTCAGCAGAGATTGCTCTGGCTTTGGTGATTGGGCTGTAGAATTCCCTGTATTTATGGCCAATGCCTGGTGCCATTATTGCACAAAGAGACAGAAAGGGAAAAAAAGAAAAACCTCAATATGTCACCCATGCCATGCTGGCAATATCTCCTTGAAGATCCAAGTGGCTTGACAATTTTTGTTAAGCTGGGTCACTACTGCCAGTTCTTTGCCATCAAAAATTAATTTGTTATGAACAAGCACTTCCACTACGCTGTCCTGGAAAGGATTAGTCAGCCCACAAAAAAAACAGCACTAAGCTGGAAACCTTCTGAATCTGCTGCTGCACAAACTGAGCCAGATGACTTTAGGGACTTATCCTGGGAGCTCCTGTGACTAAGGTCATATCCAGTCTGGCTCAAATCCCACAGATCACCATTGGGGCTACTGGATTTCCACAGTTCAGAAGCTCGCCAAGCCCTTTTCAGAAACATCCACCGGTGAACCTTCAGCAAATTGTTCAGGTCAAACCAAAGCAGAATTTTGATTTCTTGCTCAGATGAAGGAGATGATGCACTCTGTGAGGAAGATTGTATTGTGAGCCCACTGTGTTTCTCTTTCACCAGTAGCTGAATAAAACCCCTTTCTACCAGCTGGTTTTACTGGTCGGCACTGCAGGAGCCTATTAAAGAACAGATTTGTATCTAAACAGCTCAAAACATTCAATAGGATTTATACTGCACATGTTACAGAAAGAAGAAACAACTTAGCCTGTAAATAATCCATTAGATGATGATGTTCTCCCATCTGGAATGTAGAAACTGCCATCAGGTACTTTTGTGCTTAAGAAGCTACACACAAATCAGAGGCAGCACTCATTGGGGTGCATATACCAGAGCATACACTAAGGAATAACCCATAATTCAGGAATAACCCATCTAAAACATCACAGCTTCTCATGTTGCATAAAATAGTTTGGAAAAATTAGACTTCCCAAAGGACAAAGGCAAAAGGCCGAGACAACATACTTACAGTAAAAGGAAGGACTGAAGGAATATGGGTGGTTTGTGGCAAGAGAAACTTAAAGGAGACAAGTCCTGAAATTCCTTACAGAGGCAGATGGTAGGAAAAAATCCACAGAAGGATGTAGAAATGGGTTTGGTAAGACAGGTTTTGATTGAGAGTAACTTTTAAACTGTAGAGGTGAGTTATGAATTGGAAACACTGCCAAGGGCAGCTGTGGAAATGCCTTGCCCTGAGGTCTTCTAGAGTTGTCAAAGAGCTTGAAAAAAGCCTGTCAGGGACAGCTTGGGCAGAGGTTGTGCTGTGCTTGGAAGGGGCTGCAGGAGAAGTTTCCCTGAGAGTTCTTCCAGATTTAAATTTTGTGTCATTTTGCAAGCAACCAACAAAGGTCTCCCAGAGCAAAACCCTGTGTGTGAACTCAGTGACCTCGGTGTGAACTCAGAACACTTCACTACAATGAGCCCTTAAACACAGGTCTTCAAACCTGTATTTGCAGAGGTAATACTTGATTTTCAGGAAGGTTCTACCAGCAAATGCAATTGACTTAAATATTTAGATGTTTGTTCCTTGAGGGTGGAAAAAAGCTCGACAAGATGCATGGTAGTCCCATTTCTGTTAGCTGATGAGGAAAGATGCACTTGCCTGCACACACACACGTCATCCATGCCCTGAGATGAGAGCTGATCCCTTAAGGAATTAGATGAAACAGAATTCTCAGCCATTCCAAAGACAGACAATTATTTATTAAGGTTTAGAGGTTAGTTTATAAATAGAATAGTTGGGAAATAGAGCTCAAACACACCTAGAAGACTTATTTCAGGAAATCCTTGTGGTTCACACTGTTCCTGTTAAACAGGAGAAAGAGCTTGTAAATCTATCCAGGCAGCAAAAGTTTATACATAAAACAAGGCTATGCTGGAACAAAATGGTGGCAAAGCAGCAGCCAGGGACTGCAAGCAGAACTCAGAGCTGCACTGAAAATCCCACAGAAGAGCTAAATTCAGGCCACAGATCCAAAACCTCCTAATAAAGGCAGTTTAGAGAATCCTGGAAAAGAAAAACCTCATGCTGCCAGAGACAGAAACATTAGACACAGCCCATTAAAATGTACTACACTATGGGTCTGAAATTCTACAGCACAACAGAATATGCTTGGGATCAGAGTAATGCAGCATCTAAACTCACAGGTGCCAGCTCCACGCTGACTGGCTCAGAGCCTTCAGGTCTTGCAGTGATAGCTCCAGTCACTACACAGGGATTGCTGCATCTGTGCTCCAAAAAGTAAGACAAGTTTCAGGCCAAGAGTTAATCAAATATTTCTCCCTGACCAAAATGGAAGGCGTAGCCAAAATCTATCAGACTAAGAGGCTGAAATATCTGAATACAAACTGATCTCTTTGGTGTCTTGACAGCAGCCTCATCTGAACCAGCTATCACACACTGAGCAACCACTCTGACTCCACTGAAGCCTCTGCTTCGAAGAACAGAGACTCTTCTCTGCTAATAAATTACTATTTTTTTAAAGGCAGATTAGTAGTTCATTTTGCAGGACTGGAGAAAAAGCATTTCTGTCTCTGGAAGAGAGCCTGGCTCAACAGACTGACACCAGGAGCTGGGCCCTGCTCCTGGTCTAGGCTACACTAATCCATTGGCTTCTGTTCATCCTTCACAGCCAAGGGGATGCTTTGCTAGTCAGAAGATGGAGGCTGAATACACGTAAAAAGCATCAAGGATTTAAAAACCCCACAAAACTGCAGCATCTGCAGCACATTAAGGCACAAGGAAACATCAGCAGCACAAGCCAGACAGCTCCACTCCACATACCCCATAAGTGACAAAGCAAGAAGGCAGCAAGGAGGGGTTTTGCCTCTGTGCCTACAGCCAAGATCCTGTTCTGAGTGAAATCCCACACAGACACACACAGATCTGGACAGCCCTGGTTCCCATTCTGCACTGCATCACTGAACTCCATCCTGGCTGTGAAGTCTCCCAAGTCCTTTCATTGCAATTCCTAGCAAATCCTTTTTCTCATTTTATGGAAGTGAGATAACCAAAGATATCGATCATTTAAAGTCATGGAGCTCAGCATCAGCAGCCTTCTCTCCATCAGCAGCTCTGTGTCGAGCTGCAAAGGCTCACCCTGAAGTGCCAAGCCTTGAGAGAGCTGAGCAAAAATAAAGAAGTGACAAGAAAGTGACCAACAAAGGGGGCAAACATGGAAAATCCTGCAAGCCAGCAGGACTACAGCCTGAATATTCTAAATCTTCTGTCAAACTTGGGAAATTGGCTACATCACTTAAGAGCCAAATCTAGGAACCACACACCCTCCTGGGATCTGAGGCTGAGAGAAGTCTCTAGAATAAAGCTTTAAATCCTATTTTTTCCCCTCCCCTTTGATCACTGTCTGCACTCAACAGCTGCAGTCCCAGGCAGTGGAAACAGGATGCAGCATTCAAGGCATGGCAAGGAGCAAGCAAGCAGCTGACCTGCCAGCTGGGGGACACCAACCACAGGGAAAAGGGGACTTCTGCTGGGATTTGTCAAGGACAAAGAAATGAAGTTTTACTTCAGTAATGTATCAATCAATCCCATCCATCACTTGATACTGCAAAGGCCAAAAATAATCTTCATTCTAAAGAGTTCAAAGTTAGAAATAAACAAAAACGCATAAAAATGTAACATAAAAAAGAATAGAGGAATGTTCTATTACTCAAAAAAACAACACATAACCAAGAGTAAAAAAATGAAATAAAATATGAATAAAATTTAAAAACTCACTGAAGACATTGTGTTTTTTAGATGTGTATTTCTGTATTACAGTTAATTAATAACACCACACAGATCAACCTTGAAGAAGAAACAACTCCAGTGTCTCTGACCAGGAATTTGACTACACAAAATTCCTGACTCAGACACTTAAAAATAAAAATTAAAGTAAGGTGCCTTAAGAAAATTTAAATTCTCTAACAGTGTCATCTTTGGTAAAAGGGAACTATTACCTTTGGTCTCTTGAGTTACCAGTCTCCTTGGAGGAAGATGTTGGCAAGGACAGGCTTTTCTTTTTCTCCTCATTTTTTTCCTCAGAAGCATCTATGTTCAAAAGAGGAATCAGTTCAGAACTGGGTTTTATGCTACAGCCCTGCCTATATTCCTCAGTGTTTTCACACTACCCACTGTTGGCCTACAGCAAGTTATTATTCTCCCAAAAAGAATCAGGAGAAAATGCCTTTATGGCCTTCATGCTTTCCAACAGACCTTCTTCCTTGCCTCCAAGTAGAAACTAATTCAAACAAAAGCTTTCCTCACCAAGCTAGAGAGCAATCACCTTCCCTGCCTGGGAGATAAGCTTCCTCACAAGACATGCCTCATCACAAAAGTTTCTTTCAGAGGCTGCTGAGCAGGGATTAGATCAAGTTCTCTCAAGCACCACTAAAAGCAGAATTCCCAGCCAACACCAGCTGAAGGGCCAGTACAGACTGGTCCTTGTGGGAGTACAGCTTCTTCTGACTCCCAAGTGCTGCTGAAAGCCAACAGCACAACCCTGGAAAGGACTTTCATGACATTGCAGAACAAGTTTGACCCAGAGGTAAATTGTCTGAGCCTAACCAATACACACCCAATCTAATGAGGAGGTGACAATCCACGCAGGACAGGAAAAGAGCCCTTGTAACACTCATCCAGCCTAGCAAGAAATGGGAGCCCAAAACCAGGAAAGCCTCCCCAGCTGGAAACGGTCCATGTGAGTTTATCTACAAGGTGGTGAATTATGATCCTTCTCCAACTCACCACCCAAATTGCATTCCAGCCCTTCCCTTCCCGAGCTGTTGCACGAGGCTGACAGCACACATGGTGTTAATGCCACACAGAGCAAAAGTGGGAGCAGAGGGTTCAGAGCACAGATTTTGTTTCTACAAATAACATTGCTAATTATTATGTGAGGAGGTACAAGTTAATAGTCCTGAAGCTTTCAGTGCTCTTCCAAGGATGAGCTGGCTAAACAGGAGCTAAATCTAGGGGGATGCATGATAGGACACAAAACTCGAAAGACAAGAGGGTGAAATTGTAAAGGCTGATTTGCTAGAATGTTTTATTCAGATCAAGAGATAAGCTCTCCCAAAAAACTCAGCCTCCCACTGAAGCCAGCTTCTTCACGAGCTGAATCTGACAGGAACATGCTGATTTCCTTACCTAGAAGTTTCTTCCAAGATTTGATGAGGGATTTGGCAAGTGATATCACTTCTTCATCTGTGCTCTGCTTCCTCAGTGCATTCACCGACATCCCAATGCGGGTGGACTGCAAGGGAACACCCCAGTGAATCACTCCAGAACAGATTCATTATTTGTTACTAACTGAAATCCCAAATAACCACAATAAAGTCCAAGCCATGACCAAGACAGGAGTATCCAAGGGCTTGCAGAATAATTCTCTGACCCTTACAACTTTGGAAGAGCGAGGTGACACTCTCCAGCTTCCACAACTGAACAGAAGACACATCCAGTCACCCACGAATCCCTTCCCTACACACTTGTAAGTGACATTCAAGCTTAGAGTGAAAAACTCCAAGATGCATCAGGACCTCCAAATTGTAATTCTGCTCACTCCTCCCCAGTGTCCTGAATATCACCATTACAAAGAACTTCTCCCACAACTGCCCTCTGTGCTTGCTACTTAATCCCAGTCTTTCCTCTTTTTTTGCAGCCCAAAAACAAGATTTGAGCAGTTACACACACGGTGACCCAGAGCTGTTTAACTGCCAGTTCAAAACCCAACTTCGGCACTGTTTTATTGGATTTAATGTTTATTTTGATGCTTTGCATGAGGCAAGAAGTGTGAGGAAATCTATTAAGGTTTTTTAGACAACGTTTTGAACTCATTCAGATGCAGACTTCAGCTTTTTACCGTAACTGTGCAACTCACCTGCAGTAAATCCAAAGTCATAGGCATGCTTTTCAGTTCTTTCAGTAAATCCATTGCACCTTCCTGGGGAGGAAAAGAGAACAAGAATGAGTGCCTCAGCTTTTAGTAAAGAAATTCAACAGCTTGGGAATAGACACAGAAAGTTGAATTCAAAGGGAAAAAAACCAACAAGCGTTCCCTGAAACATCAGCAAGCTCACTGTTGGCATTGCTGTTCCAGGCAGACAGTAGATGCTGCAACCTGAAGGCATCTGAATTATTGGAATGGGCAAAAGAGAAGACCACTGGAGTGCTACAGGTCTTTGCACGTGTATGGTACAAGTGCAGCATTAGTTTATTATTCTCACCTGGCAAGCTGAACATTTTTAGCACCTGAAAAACATACTCTGAATCACAACTGTCAATGACTCCACGTAGCGGTTTCCTAGTTTTCATGTTAATATCCCACTCTGCTCAGGACAAGAGACCACGAGCAAAGCCAGCAAGCTGTTATGCTGAAGAGTTGATCACTTGAAACTTGTTCTGTGAAGCTTCCTTACATCATCCATGAACCCAGGACCAGAGAAAATCTGACTAGGAATCTGTAGATACCTAAAACTGGCAGTCACTCGGAGAATCGGAAATTACTTGTCTCCCTCTAGCAGATCCCAGCCTGGAGTAGGCCTGTCTCCATTCAGCTGGCTCTTTCCTCCCAACCCCCTTCCGTCAAACAAGGCTTCCAGTGTTCACATTTAGCTCATTTACAACACCGACCACTCCAAGCCCAGTTGCAGCACAAGGCCTGCACAGCCACCATCGTAGGGAAGCAAAGCTGCCTGCACTGACAGCCCTGTCCTCACAGCCCGTCCTCCCTATGCAGAAGGGCTGCTTCCGACTCATCCCAGGAAGCAATCCAGCTGCAATCCATCCTATAGAACAGATGCCAAAATCGAAGCAGAGTCAAAGCTTTCAGCGTGCACACAAGCAACTCACACCAGCATAAACCACACACATTTACCATACCCAGAACGACTGAATTCCCCCTCAGGCAGTCTCACACCTTTCCGTTCCTCCAGCCCTGAACACACAAAGTGACCCGGTGATTCCTGACTCCAAATGGAGTCATTTGGCACAATGGCAGCAAATGAGGATCCACGAAAAAACTAGAGCACCAAACAGGTACTCCAGGAAACCGTCCTGCAGGAAGAGTTCTCAGATTAGCCAACACACAACATGCTGCAGTTCAGCACCATCTCAAACGCCAGCCAAGAGGAAACGTTGCAGACCCCTCATGTTAGAAGCTGCCTCTTTCCCAATGAAGCTGAAAGCAAATTCTGCAAAGTTGCTCCTTCCTATTCAACACTGGTGCAGAAAACCTGCCACCAACAAGAACAGGCATCACAGGCTGCGCTTTAGCCCAAACACACTTCTCTGGCTTGTTCCAACAGCGACACGAGTGACACTGCTCGTCTTACCCACGGCTGGCAGGGCCAGTCCAACATCCAAAAGTTCATGTGGTAACAGCACTCAGCACCCCACCACAGGGATATCTCACTCCTCTAATCCCTTCCCCTCCTCGCCCACCACCTCACACTCCCCACAGCCCTTCCCAGCCCCAAAATCCCTCTCCCCCACCCCAAACACAGATGTACAGCCTACCTCCAGATGTACAGTCTACCTCCATCACAAACCCTTGTCAGCTTTCTGCCTTAGCAGTTGCATGACACTGTGTTCCTACAAGCACTGATAGATCCCATTAAGCTGGAAAACACCGGCTACCGTCCCCCCAGGCTGTCACACGGGTCACAGCACACCCTGCGAGACCCCCCGAGTGCAGACAGCAGCTCGGCCGGCCCTCCACACTCCAGAGGCCACAGGAGTGAGCAGTAGTGCCGGTGTGGGATGGAAATGCAGGAAGCAAATCCATCAGCACCGGGGTCTTCCCCAAGGGCAAACTGGAGCCCCAGGCCGGTGCTGGTGGGCACTCCCCTCCCAAAGGGCTCCCAACGGGACAGGAGAGAAGGGCTGAGGATGCTCTCCAGGAGGAGAACAGCGTGCAGGCAGCACAGGGTGAGCCCCGGAGTGCTGAGATGTGGGCTGGGGATGCCTGAGGCCTGGGGTGGGGGGGCTCAGTATGGGAACTGGGGGTTCCCACAGCACCCACGGGGCCACATGGGGCTGCCCGCCCAATAACTGGCAGTGGGTGGATCGCACACCTGCGCTAAGGATGGGGAAGGGAGAGGGCGACGGGGTCTGGAGGAGGGAAACCCTCTTTATGGGGGAGAGCCTCTGTTCCAACACGATGTAATGACCGGGGCGGCACTGAAAGAGAGGCCCCCAAAATGGGGGCTGGGGAGGGGGAGGCCCCTCACAACGGGCACCGAGGGAGAGGTGGGGGTCCACCAGCACGGCAGCGAGGAGAGGGCCCTGCGGAGAGGGGGGGTCGCGTCCGCCAGACAAGAGCGCGGGGCAGGGGGCGGCCCCCCACCCCAACCGGGCTGCGGGGGCCCTGCCGCCGCCACTCACCGCGTTCTTCTTGGCCACCATCTTGTCCAGGCGCCTGGCGATGCGCACGATCTCGTCCTCCCCGCCCATCGCGCCGCTCCCCGGAATCGGTGCCGGGGCCGGACGGGGGTCCGGGCGGGGGGAGCTGCGGTCGGTGCCCGGTGCCCACCTCAGCCCCCGGTGCCGCAGTCGGGGCGGGCGCGCGCGGGGCACGACGGGAGTTGTAGTCCTCGGGGCGCCGGCCCCACCCGCCGCCTGCCGAAGCGGAGCGCAGGGGCGGGACTTCATCTCCCAGCGTGCCCCGCGCCCGTCCCGCGCGGTGCCGCCTGGCCGGCGGGGGCGCTGTGGGGGCTGCGCTTCACCCCGCGGAGGGGGCGCGGAGCGCGGCTGAGAGAACCCCGGTCCCCGGCCGCGGGGTGTGCCAGGACACGGCAGGAACAGCCGTGTCCCAAACTGCTGCAGCGGGTCCGGGGAGGCCACGGAGATAATGAGCACCTCTGCAGTGGAGACAGGCTGAGAGCTGCGGGGTTCAGCCGGGAGAAGAGAAAGCTCCGGGGAGACGTTAAAGCCTCTCCCCGTGCCTAAAGGAGCTCGAGGAGAGGTGGAGGGGGGTTTTGGACAAGGGCCTGGAGTGACAGAGCAAGGGGGAATGACAGTGACAGAGGAGAGGGTTAGATGGGTTATTGGAAAGAAGTTCTTCCCTGTGAGGGTGGGGAGGCCCTGGCACAGGGTGCCCAGAGAAGCTGTGGCTGCCCCATCCCTGGAAGTGTCCAAGGCCAGGTTGGATGGGGCTTGGAGCAACCTGGGGTAGTGGAAGGTGTCCCTGCCCATGGATTGGAACACGATGAGCTTTACAGGCCCCTTCCAACCCAAACCATTCTGTGGCTCTGTGACTATTGTCCATGGCTGTGCTGAGCCCTCGGAGCAGTGCTGACCCCGCTCCCTGGATAAACTGAGGCTGTGCCCCTCATACGGCCTTGGGGACTGGACAGCAGTTACCAGTGGTAAGGGGCCGGATGGTTTGGGGGGGCCCAGGCTGGACCCCCTGTAGATGGCACTCGTACACTGTGCGAGGGCAGCGCATCCCCCGGGAGCTGCTGCTGAGCGCTGTCGCTCCCTCCAGCTGGTTCCTGGCAGAGGGAGAACTTCCATGCCTCCTCCTGCACAGCTGCCTGCACAGCCCTCGCCAAGCGCTGATGTTTCAGAGAGGGCTCTGGCTGTGCTGGTGAAGAGCGGCTGTGTCCTGCCCTGGTGGGGCTGCAGATCATGTGGAAGCACAGGGATGTGCTACGTGTGGCCTCGGGATGCACAGCTAGGTCTTGGGAACCAGAATTCCCAGCACTCGTCTCCAACTGCACTCTGTCCTGGGACAGCTGAGTCACTGAGGGCATAATCACAGAATCGCAGAATTGGTAGGACTGAAGGACTTGGAGATCATCCAACCCCCCTTTTAAGTCAGGGTCACCTAAAGCAGGTGACACAGGAACTTCTCCAGATGGGTTTTGAATACCTCCAGAGAGAGAAGTATTGAACAGATCAGTGCTAGATCTCTGATGGGTGGCTGACCCCCAAATCTGCCCACTAGGTACCTACAGCTGCCAGCTTGCTGTTCCTTATAGCAATACCATGGAGCTCTGGGATCCCCTTGTGCATGAGCTGCTCCCTGGATGTGTGAGACACGTGTCAGTTCATCCCTAAATCAGCAAAGGTGGCCCCAGACCAAATATGAGCCCCAGACCCTCTCCCTGGCATGACACCTTGAAACTTTGCTTGGCCCCATGTTTGCGAACGTGAGTTCCTTCCACCCCACAGTCTGGAGCCTGTGCAGCACCTGGAAATCTTCCAGCCCTTGGCAGGGTCTGGCTGTGGAGTCAGGGGGTGCCATTTTGGAGAGGCAGGAGGAGAGAGGAGAGAGGGAGGAGGAAACAAGTTCCCACAAGGGGACCTTCTGCAGGTCCTTGGAAGCGGGCAGCTGCCTGTCCTGCGTGTGGGGTCGGGTCACGCCGGTCCTTGGCGTCAGAGACACGCTCGAGCGGCACTGCTGCCACTGTGAGTGTGGTTTGTGTCGCTGCAATGCGAAGATGGTTCCTGACCACAAGTATGGCCGGGGACGTGTCTCAGATTCCAGAGCACACAGTCACTGATGCCGAGCGCCATCACCCCGTCGCTCCCTGCCTCGGGCGGGAGCCGTCACCCCGCCAGCGCTGGCCTCCTGTGGTGGCAACCAGCCTCGCCCAGGCCCCACCACTGCCTGCTTGGCAGGGGGTCCCCAAAGGACAGAATGGCACCAGACCCTCACGCCTGCAGCCCTGTGTGCCTGCCGGGCATGTCCCCTGTCCCTGCGTGCCCGTGGGCACGGGCCAGCTCTGCAGCCCAACCCTGCCGGCCTGCGGCTCTTCCCAAGGGTTAACAGGACACAACAGGCCGGGCGTTTGCAGAGCGGGGAGGGTTTCTGGCTGACCTTGGCTGGGAAGCAGCGGTGGCGTCGCTCAGCCCAGCCCCCCGAGCGTGGAGTCCGTGGCCGGAGCGCTCCCCAAGCCTGGGTGGAGGTAGATCCAGAGGAAACTCCACCTCCGCGGGAGCCAACCTGCTATTGCAGGAATTCCCAGAGAAATTCCCGCTTGGGGTGATCTGTCAACGGATCCATGAACTTTCTTTTACCTCTTGTGAAAGCAGCTACTTGAATGTGCTAAAAACAGAGCAGGGGCGAGTCCGTCAGGGAGAGGCTGGGAGGGGGCTTTTGCTGACCCCTGCACACCAAGAGACACCCTGAAAGTCTCTGTATGTGGTGCCTCGCTGGCAGCTGCCTTTGGCAGGCAGAGCTGGGAGAGCCAGGAGAAGTTTCCTGCAAAATAAAACCCCACAAAATCTCACCTGTTTTTTCCACTGGGCTACTGTATTTCCCAAGTGACTCTCAGCAGATTTGAACACAGCAAATGGGCTGGATCAAGTTGGATGAGCTTTCCCTGCTTCCAGTATCCCCAGTTAGTTCAAGTCATTTGGAGATCAGCCACCAAACCCCACCCTTTCTCTGCTCCCAACCACCGGAGGCTTGGTCTGGTCCACTTTTGGAAAAAGCAGAGATGAGAGGCCTTCCTGGGCCTGCCGTGTCCATCCACCCACCACAAAACCCCCAGGGAAGCTCTGTCCTGAGACACCCCATAACTTCAGGGGTGCTCAGGTCTCCAGGACCTCAGCCTCGGGTCACTGCTTGGAGGACTGGCTGTCCTGGGTGACACACTGGGCTCTGAGCTGGTAATGACTGACCCCATCCAGGGAACAACAGACAATCAGTAGCTGGTAGACCCTGAGGAAGGAGGTGGGAGAAGCTGCCGTAGGCTTTGCCAGAGCAGCACTAATTTTAGGGAGGGGTTTTGATGTGTCTCCCTTCCTTTTCATCCTCATGAGCCTGCCTTGGCTGGAGGGCTCCTGACTCTGATCCTCTAACCATGCACTTGTGCCAGCCCTGGAATGGAGGCAGGGATCTGCCTTTTCTTCCCCTCCTTGCTGCAGCTGTGTGATGTCCTTAATCTCCTAGCCCTGGCACTGGGGACATTTGACCCTGGAGCAGTCAAATCCTCCATTCAAACACTTAGGAAACCTGGGGAATGTGGCGTGAATGGTGACTTACATTTCTCTTACAGACCATCCTGTTTTCTCCTTTGAGGAGCCAAGGGACCTCTCCACGCCTCGTCTTGTGGCACAGGCCTTCCTAACACAGCAGAAAGCATCACGGTTCCCAGGAGATACTGCAGGATCCATCCATGCCATTCTGGAAGAGCAGCCCACAGAGGCTCCGTGTCCTCCACTCCCTACATCCCCCCACTGCAGCTGTCCTGGAGCTGCAGGTGCGCACCCGTGCCTGGGGACACTGCCATCTGAACCTGCTGGGACAAGTCCTACACCAGGAAAGGCTGCAGGATTTGGCTACAGTGGGCAGCAGCTGCAAGGGGAACGTGGCCAGGACCACCCTGTGTGGTAGCCCAGCCTCTGCCACCCTGAGAAACAGGGAGCATGGAAGGGAGGATGCGGAGGAGATGATGGCTCCCATGGGCCCTGCTCATCACGAGTGCCAGGGTGGAGTTTGGACCTCCAGCTTTGCAGATGCTCTTCTGAGACACTTTGGATTTTCCCTAAACCTCTTCCTCCTAACGATTTTAATTATACTGGCTGCTGTTCAAAATAATAATGACAGGGAGAGGAATAAATGCTAAGCAGCAGCCTTTCACGCTTCATGAGATGCCCCCAGGGGACGCTGGGCCAGACAAGCAGCCAGCCCAGAGCTGTGCCGGCCAAGTGGGTGCAGGCTGCCACCCCACACTGGCCACCAGCAGTTTCTGGGGTCTGGGCTGGGATGTGTAAGCGTGAGAGCCTGTGCAGGCACTTGGGTCTCCTTTTTCTCCCCCTCTCTGTCTCCTTTTATTCGCCTCCATAAAACATAGGAAGTTCAAGCCATTCATTTTGCTATTTGTGTCTCCTTCCCCACGCCCCGGTTCCCTCCCTTGCCCCCTGCAGCCTCTCCTCTCACTGCTTGCCCAGCATCCTTGACCCCGAGAAGTCTGGTGTGTATGCACTTCCCTTTTGGCCCATGGAAAGCACCACTCTGAACCGGTGCCTTGATAAGTCTGCTGTGGGAAGGCAGGGGCTCCTGGGCTCCCACACAGGGCTTTCCCAAGTAGCTTTTCCTATGCTGTCCCTGCTCATCCGTGCGATCTCCAGACCCGGGCAGTGGGAAGCTCTCCAGATGGCAATGCCCCTCCGTGGCAGCAGGTCTGACCTCCTGGGGATCTCGTGACTTGCTCTGTGTCAAAAGCCACAGTGTGTGGAAGGAGGCAACCTCCTGAGGAGGAGGAGGATGGTTGGCTTCTCATGGGGTAGGTAGCATGGCACCTCTCAGCTCAGCCACAGCAAAGGATTGCAAAGGGCTCGAACCCCCCAGCCCCTTCTCTCAGTGCTTTTGCAAGCAGAGCTGTGATACTCTCTCCCACAGAGTTTGCGATCAACGGGACCTGTGTCCTGTCAGCAAAGGAGCAAGCATGTGGCAGAGCAGACAGGATTGGGGTCGAGATCTCAGAGGGGCTGGAGACAGGGATTGAGTGGCAGAGAAGGGAGGAAGGAGGGGCTCAGCGAGGAGGGCTGGGGCCTTTTCTCTGAAATAACCTCAGCAGTTCAGCCGTGGTTTGCCGGAGGGCAAAGGCAGCGTGTTCCCTCCTCACTGCCTTCATCGAGCAGAGCCAGGTCACCGGGGCTGTGCCGTGCCCTCTGCTCCCCGCAGTGATGGGAGCACAGATAAGAACCTTCTCCCGCTTATCGCCCCATCAGCGGCTCTGCAGCGGCTCCGCTGCCCCAGCGCCGAGCACCGAGCCCTGATCTCATCAGCGCGCCGCACACTTGCAGCTCGAACAATAACCAACACAATTCCCAGAAATGCACAGCCTCCTGCTAAAGCCTCCCTGGGGGGAAGCATGCCAGCCGGCCTGTCGGCACCAGCACGGCCATCGCTGCCAGCCGCTGGCAAACGCAGCCTGCGGCAGCCCCAGAGCGGAGGCACCTCTGCGAAAACAAGGGTGTGCTGGGTGGGGTGGAGGGAGAGGCCGAGCTCGAGTCCTTCGGGCCACCCATGAGCTCGCTGTCCTCAGGAAGTCCCTCTCTCTCTCGGTGTTTGTGACCAGGTGTCTTGCCCTGTCCCAGCCACGCCGTTTGCAGCCCCTGCCTGCTCTGAATGCCCTCTCAGTTCACAAAGGGGCCAAGATGCAAAACTAAGCCCCATCTGCCTGGGCTGGGAGGGGTAGAGACAGGGCCGTGGACAGTCTTCACCTCAGTGGGGACCTGCAGCCTGGAGAGGCTTTTCCACATCTCACAGCTTCCCTAAGTGTCTCAGTCCGCCAGAGCATTTCCTGTCACATTTGAGTAATTGCTCCTTCCACTTCCAGATGGAATATCTGGACACCCAAGCAGGCATGGCTGGATGCTCGAAGCAGGTATGTACCCTGTCCCAGCCGAGCTGGAAGTGGGAGAGGGCCAGCAGCTGTCATGGTCATCCTTTCTCCAAGCACTTCCTCTGGATCTCACCAGCCTGTCTGCCCCTCACATAAAGCCAGACGTGCCACCCAGGGAAGCAGCAGGGCACAGCAGCAGAGCTGTCACCTCCAGACCTCACAGCGATACAGCAGGCACACCAAACCCCCGTGCAAAAGGTGCAACGCTGGCACCATCCCAGAGCCCACAGGAGCGAAGAGCAGCACCTGGAATGGCACAACGGTGTCCCCAGTGCAGGAGGATGAGCCTTGCAGTGTCCCAAGTGAAGGAGGACCTGCCTCACAGTGTCCCTGACACGAGGTGCATTGTTCATGAAAACACATGGGGAAGTCCAAGGAGGACAGACTCGCTGGCTGCGTTGGGCTTCCTGCCTCCTGGCCCCGGCTGCCGCCTGACATCATTGCTCCCGGTGGGAATGGCCACCCTGGCCCCACTCGGTCCCTGACATTAGCCAACAATTTCCTGACCTCCTGTCCGGCTTTTCAGCCTCCCACGGCCCCCCATGGTGGGAAGGCTTTTGTGCCTGAGATGATAGAAAGATAGAAAGATTAGATAGATAGATAGATAGATAGATAGATAGATAGATAGATAGATAGATGGATGCTTGACTCCTGCCACCATGGCACAACAGCTGGCAAACCTGCATCCTCTTCTTCACTACCATGGGCACAACAGAGGTGATGCTCACCATCACCTCGCCATCCATATCTGAGGGTATGGGACAGAGTGGGAGTGTGTGTTCTCCAAAAATGCCCCATTTAGATTGCCAGGGGCCAGGAAGGCTGAGGAGAAGGAATGTGGGGGGAAGCAACACAGGTGTTGGAAGGATGCCTGTGAAACACACAGGTACTGCCTGGCCTCCATGCCCCAGCCCTGTGGAGGCACCGACCTTCTCCTCACCATCCTCACATCTGCCCAAGTGACAGCAGGGTCTGGGTACAGTGTGTGCCACATCACCCATCCACCCTGCACACTCTGGCTTTTCCACATGGACAGACTTTGTAGTGGAAATGTGGAGGATCGTGCAAGCCTCGGGCTGTTGCAGCCCAGCCTCCCTTGCCTTGCAGCCGTGAGTTTTTTCCCTGGGTGACTCCTCATGAGCAGAGCACAACCTTGGGCGGACGAGCTGCAAAACTGCCCTTGTCCAAACCCGCTGCCATCAGCACTTTGCTGCAGCTGCTTCCAGTGCTGCTCTAAGAGTTTTTCCTTGCAGCCTAAACCCCCACCGCTGGCTCCATCCTTCTGGCTCCAGCCCACTGGGGATGGAAGGTTTCTCCTTCCCGAATACAAATATAACTGTAATCTGCTAAACCCTGCTGTTGATCCTGACTGCATCCTCCTGTCCTGAGCTTTCCTACAGTGCCTTTTATACCGGTAATAGCACCAGGCTCCTTCTCCCATCATTGTTGACTCGACAATGAAAACTGTTTGTATTATTGTGTCCCCGAAGCTTTGCCAATAGCACATGTGTCCCGAGCTGATAGCAACAGGCTTTGGCAAGGCTGCAGCTCCATCAGATAAGAGCCTTTAACCTTATTTCTCCAACTCAAGCGCTCCACGAAGGGCCATTCTGTCGTGAGCCTTTCCTTATCCTTCCCCTGAGCTTGCAGATCCGCGGGCTTCATGGGCCAAGAAGAGGGGTCGTTGGCAAAGGGCAGAGGTGGAGGTGTTCAGGGCAAGCAGCCTGGGAAACAGCCTCAGCTTGGGTGAGAGAAGAGCCCTGGGGGGAGATGGAAAGGCAGAGCTGCTTTCCCAGGCAATTTAAGGGCCAAATGCACGGCCGTCCCTTGTCCCCTGCCTTCCTCAGGGACCCGCTCCACCCCGCCGTGCTCCACCTTGGCTCGGCTCCCGCACACAGCAGGAGCGAAGTGGAGGAGAAACGCTGGAGCCCGGAGGCCCTCGCACGCTCCCGGCTGGCCCGCGAACAAAGCCTTTCCCTTGGAGCCCTTCCCCGCCGCCTCCCTCCTGCCCCGGCCCCCTGCGCTCCGCCAGCCGCGGGGATCCCCGGCATCGGCACAGCCGTGGGGGTCCACACCGTCCTCCTCATCCCACCCTGCATCCCTGTGCCGAACCCCTCCGTGACTGCTCCCAGCATCCACGAGCCCCAGCTCTGCTGCTGGGGGATTTCGCTGCCACTTTCCGAGCTGCAGCACAAAGGATGCTCTGAAATCAGGAAGCAAAGAAAACGATGCTGCCTGTGGCAAGCTTTAAAATGTCATTTTTTAGGCCAATTTATGGGAGGGATGTCACAGTTCTTGGGGTTTTGAGCTGCAAATGCAGCACATCCCTTTTCCCTTCCCTTAATGTCCCCAGTGCAGCAAAATAAAAAGCAAAAGTTGTTCCTCTGCTGGCAAGGAGGGAAAGCTCTCAGGTCCTTTCTCTTTATTCTTAGTGTTATTATTGTGGTTATTATTCGTTCTTAATATTATTATTATTATTATTATTGTAATGATTATTATCATTCTCTCTGAAGATAGAAGCACTCTATCAGAGATACATCCTGTCCATTGTTGTCTAAAGGGCCCAAGGAGAGGCTGGGTCACCCCATGCACTGTACAATACATGGGGAAACTGAGGCATGGAGCCACAGCAGCATCTACCCCACTCTGAGCCAAAATTCCTCTCTTCTACATGCGTTTCCCTGTCAGTGTGAGGTGATGTTCTCTCAGCAAGATCCTCATCCTCTCTGCTGGGCAGCAAAAGCCTTGGTGAAGCACAGAGGCGGCCACGAGATCCGGTGTGCAATGGGGTGGGCTGCAAGCTTTGGCGAAGGTTATCACTTCCAGGGATGCTGCCAAGGGCTCCCCTTCTTCCAGGGATGCTGTAGTGTTCCTCTTCCTCCAGGGATGCTGCAAAGCGCTCCTCCTCCTCCAGGCCTGGTTGTGGTGATGCTGCAGGGCCACAGATGGGCAACTCCAACCTACCTCCCAAAAAATCCAGGCTGAGAAATCCTTCTAATTGCAGTTTTCCTTTCCTCAGCACCCGAAAGGAGGTCAGGCATCCCGAGGCAGCCAGCCTGGGCATGCAGAGGGAGCAGGATCCCGGTTCTTGGCTGCATCTCCTGCACAGACACCAGCAAGCAGTGTTTTCTGCCAACTCGAGCAATGGAAGCAGCGAATAACCCCGGCATGCCCAGGCTCTGCACAGCCCAACTGTCGGCCAGCTGCCTGTTCCTGGGAGGATGCAGTGCCACAGGCAGGGAGCATTTTCTTGCTATAATCAAGAAAAGAAATTGTGCCGATCAGAGCAGCTGAATGGCAGCCAAATCTGCTTCTCGGCGGCTTTTCTACACTCTGTATTCATGTATTTGGCATGAGTAGCTCTGCATTGAGGTAATTCATTAATGCTCAACCAAAAATGTGTTTATGGGAGTCTTGAAATAGTTGGTAGAAGTGTAAGACTTTCCTTCCTAAAAGCCTGGGCTCTCTCTGTGATGGGAACTGGGTATTAAAGCAACGAGTGCTGCTGCAATCAGCTGCCAGGGAAGCGACTCCAGGCAGCGTGTGCCTTGCGCATTCCGGCATGCTCTGATCTCCTTGTGCTGAAGCCTTTCCCTGGATTTAGTGTCCATAAGCACCATGGGTGGGATTTGCAACAGCTCTGCTCATGCTTGGGGTGTGGGGGCTTCACCCCGGGTTTCACAGAGAGCAGCTTGGGGAGCAAACACAGGGTGATGTGGCTGGAAGTGCGGCACCCCGAGCTGATGGTGGGACCATCACCAGAGAGTCGGCTGTGCCAGGAGGGGCTGTGGCAGAGCAAAAGCAGGGGAAGGGGAGGCAGGACAGCCCTGGGGAGGCCCAAGGTCTGTGGCCATCGCCCAGGAGGCTGCGGTGGCTGCACACATGCGGAGCAAACAGCTTTTTCAGGTTAGCTGTGGGTTTCGCTGCTCGCACAATGGATATCGCTGTTGTTGTTCCAGTTATAATCCTGTATAAACAAGGCTGACCTCTGGTTATTGAAAAGAGCTGAAAATAAGGACAACTTTCTCTGCTTCCTCAGATGCGGTGTCTGATTGCCAGGCTTGGCCGACTCAGCCCACACCGCGCTCCCGGCTCTGCTCCCGCAGCTGTTGGGGACCTGCCGGTGCTGGCAGCAGGGCAGAGTGGCAGTGAGCACCCAGGCAGAGAGCCACTGTGGCCCAGGACACCTTCCTGCTGTCCCCGATGCCCTTCACTTTTCAGAGGGAGCTGGCAGCCAAAAAAAAGAGCACACGAGCAGAAAACAGCTGAGCTAGGCGTTCCCTGGACTGGGAGTGGCACAACCTCCCACTCTCCCCCACTTAGGTGGGAGTCTGGTCCCTGGCTGGGGGCACGGGGGATTTCTCACCCTTGCACAGGCACATGGCTGCAGCCAGGATGCTCCTGACACGGGTGCTGAACCCCAGCTGCCTTGCTCGGCACTTTCCCGCTCTGCCTGACCCACTGAACTATTTGTGCCTGAGGAAACCGGGTGCTGAGCTGGGCCCTGGAGAAAGGGAGGCTCCGGCGAACACAGCATTTCCCAGCGGATGACTTCAGCCTCCCAGCAGGGCTCACAGACAGCCCCAGCCCTGAGTCCTTTGCTCTCCAGGAAGCGCCTTTCTTTGGGAAGCCTTTGTTCCAGCGAGGCTGGAGCGGCCCCAGCCTCAGGGGAGCCCACAGGACCCGCCGGTGCGGGGGCACCTCTCAGGGCACTGGGGGAGCCACCAGCCTGGGCCATGCTGCACAGGTCCCCCCAAACTGTGTGAGGAACATCCCTACTCCCCGTGGCCACCCCGAGGATCCCCATCTCCTTTGGCAGGTGCGGGTGTAGGTCACATCCGTCCCACCTGGCTGCACCGCTCCGGGTGTGGCCGAACGATAATTATTCACTGTAATTCGTAACAAATCCCTTCCTGTGAAATATCTCATCCAATTGGACACACAACAGCACCAGCCACACACTGCTGCTAATTGCGTGGTGATTAATCAATTAGTGGTGTGAACACATCTAGAGGCAAGGCTGGTCAGTGTAAGCGAGGGAGGGCAGTGCTGGGCACCAGAGGAGGGTGCAGCACTTGCACCCAGGCCCAAGGACCCATCCTGGCCCTGCCCCTGCCCTGCACCCTCTGCACAATGAGGATAAAAAGCAATTTTCCCACCACGGCTTGGAGCCTGGCTACTGCTGTGCTGCAGAGTCCTGCCAGCATCCACCTGCCACCTCTGTTACCTGGATGCAAATTTTGGGGGCAAGTCCCTTGGATTTAGTTGCACAGCCTCAGCCTGGGGCTCCTGTACCAACCCACAGCCAGCAGCAGCAGAAATAACGATCGGGCTCAGCTGGCAGCACACTCTTCCCTTCTTGCCATCCCCACCAGCCCCTCTGAGCCCTCAAATCCCCAACGCCCCTTGGGATGATCCAGGTGGTGCCGCATCTATTTTTAGCCGGGTGGGAGCTCGGCGTTGGACCTGGCTGGGAGAAATAATCGGGAGCGGGCGGGCTGGGGGCGGGGAGGGAAAATGCCTTTGTGCTGGGGAGCAGAGGCGGCCGTCCCGCCACGCTTCCTCTGCTAGGTGTGGTGCTGGGCTGCGCGGGATGCTAGGAAGGGAAACCAGGGGCCGGGGTGGGGTCAGCCAGCTGCCAGCGCAATAAAACTGGGGAGGGAATGAAAAAAAATAAATTAAAAAATACACGACTCCCGAGGCTGTGTGCTGGACTGCGGTCCAGCTCGCCTGATTCCAAGGCCAGCGAGGAGGGCATGGGGAGAGGTCACTCGGCTGGCACGCACCGATCCTGGCTCTGCCCAGGGATGCCCAGAGCTTCCTCCCTGTGTGCGGCTGCAGATGTGGCTGGTGAGGACCCAGCACCCCACGTTCCAGCCCTGTGGGCAGCGGGACAAAAGGAGGGCTTTATCCCCCTCCCAGGAAAGCTGAGCCGGGCACAGACCCTGCAACTTCACCCCACCCCGGGTGAGGAGGCTTTCGCTCTCTGGAGTGAAGCTCTGCAGTGCTGGCTGTGGGGAGGAGGAGGGCAGCAAGGCGGGGTGGCATTGCCCTTGAAGTCAGGCTCCTCCCGGGCTGGCCCAGCGTTAGTTTGGGTGCTTTGCACCCAGGCATTTCTGCATCCAGGCATTTTTTAGTGCTTTGCATACTGCACCATCCTCTTAGCAGCTCTCCTTCCCCTCTCTCTCTGCTCTGTCTCCTCCAAAAACCATGCCAATACTCCATGGCTCTTCCCCCTATTCCTTTTCTTCCTTTCTATCTGTTCCCTTTTATCCATATTTTTCCTTTTTTTTTCTGTTTTTTCCCTTTTTTTTTCTTAGTGATTTCCTAATGATGCAGAACCAACAGCAAATGCACTGTGAGCCCAGGTTTGCAGACCCAGTGCAAAGATGGGTTTCATGTGAGCTTGAGGGTCGAAGTGCCCAGCTTTGCTCCATGGTCAGGAGTTCCCAAACTATCCCACTGTAGCAGAGACAGCAGCATCATCCTGATCTCTGCCCCTTGCAACAGGGAGAGCATCCCGAGCCCAGGGCCATCCCATGTGCAGGAGGCCCAGGCCTGGAGTGGCTGCACAGAGCAAGCATGGAGGACACGTGGCGCTGCCTCCCCTGAGGAGGGTTTGCCCCAGCTCTTAACATCATTTCAGGGCTAGGAAAATCAGAGTTGTCCCCACTCCCACCCTGCTGCAGCTCATCCCCACCACATCCCAAATGCCAAGTGGTGGCACCAGGTCCAGCTCCAGCTCTGGGGCAGCTCTGAGCCCACCTGGAGGCCAAGGATTCTGCCAGGGCCATGGAGGAGGCCCCAGAGAGGATGTGATCAGGGAAAGCACCGCGTGCTTGGCTGAAGCCTGGGAGAAGGGGGATGTCCCCACCAGCTGCCCAGACTGCCCCAAAGGCTGCTCACTTCACAGGCAGCCACAGGCCCTGGCTTGAGGGTCCCCAGATCCCCCAGCACCCACCTTGCTTGTCCCAGGGCAGGGGCAAAGAGCCAAAGCCTCCAGGGGCTCTGCTCCGGATGGCGGCAGGGACTGCTTCTCCAGCAGAGCAGTGCTCCGGCTCCCTCTGGATGGGGGAGAGAGGAGAGGAGACTCCTTGCAGCTGTGTGGGCTCTCCTGTGGACTGGTGCTGATTTGCGCTTTTAAAATTTTAATAAGAAGCTCCAGGAGCGTGAAGGAAATCTCGCCCGAAACCTCTGTCGCTCCTGGCTGATGATTGAAGAATTAGTGAGACACGATTTTTTTTAAATTATTTTTTTTTAGAGGCCTTTGTTTTGTTTAGGGTTAACAGCAGATTGGCTTGTCCAAATCACTTCCAGACACACAGAAACCATGGCATGCAATACCCCACGGCTGTGAGAGGCTGGAGCTGGGCTCTTGCGCAACCCAGTGCCCCAAGTCTTCCTAACGCCGAGGTTCACATTTCAGGCTGGGGTCTAGGGCATGTCCACAGCCAGAGAGGGCTCGGGGGCAGCTACCCGGGGCTGGGACATCTCTTTCAAGTCAGCCCAGTTGCCCCAGGGATTTCAGGGGGCAGGCACAGTGTGCCAGCCAATCTCCCTGATTGCAAATGGGTCCCGCAGAACTCGTAACTCCCAGTGCCAAGGGCAGGAAGGACTTTCAGACCACCTAGCCTGACCCTTGGCACTGCAGATCCCTGCTGGATGGCAGCCAAGCGAGCGGAGCAGCGACCTGGTGGCAGGGGACGTGCTGCTTTGCTGTGGCTGCCGATGGCAGCGTGCTGTGGGTGCCCAGCCATGCCCAGGACGTGCAGCGATGGCACAGCCGTGCCAGCCCCAGCATCTCCGCGGGCTGGGTTTAGGCGTGATCATTGAACCCCCCATTCCTCCACAGTCCCTAGAAAACACAACGCTTTTCATGTAAACGGCACTTAAGGAGCGGCTTCTTTGCCTGACACTGAAATTCCCACAGAAAATTGCTGGGGGGAGAGGGCTCACCCCTGCCTTCACCCCAGGGCTGCTCCCAGCCCCGGATGGGGAACGCAGGCCAAAACACACACACGGAGTCAGTCGTAAGAAAAATAAACGCCGAGCCCTGAACATCCCTGTGCTCCTGCACACAGCCTGGCAGGCGAAGCTGAACGCTTCCCTGCCTCGGCACCGCGGGTGGTGGGGGGCGAGGGCAGGGCACAGGGAGCAGAAAAGGGGCTTGCAAAGAGAAGAAAAAAAAAAAAAGACACAAAGAAGACATAAAGGAAGACTAAGAGAAAGAAAGAAAGAAAGAAAGAAAGAAAGAAAGAAAGAAAGAAAGAAAGAAAGAAAGAAAGAAAGAAAGAAAGAAAGAAAAGAAAGAAAAGAAAAGAAAAGAAAGAAAGAAGAAGTCAGAGAATTATTTAACAACCCTCCTCCTTGGGCAGAAGGGAACGGGGCAGCAGCGTCCACACCGGTCCCAACTCGGCCCTCCCCGGGTGGCTCTTCCTGCTGGTGCCTGGGGACGCCCCCCTTCCCTCCTCCTCCTCCCCCTCATCTCCTCCTTCTCCTCCT